>LPNX011149712.1:156982-172434 GCA_001517045.1 Pseudotsuga menziesii
AGCATCTAGAAAAGGTGATCATAAGGTGAAAACAAGATACCTAGAAGATATTGAACGACATTGGAAGGGCATTGTGTAAAAGTTTAAGATGGAAGAAGGACAAAGAAAAGTGAAAGAAGTGCTTGTAGCTCATGTATATGACAGGAAAGAGATTCAAAAGGAGTCTATTTCCAAGAGACCAAATTTTCCTCAAATCAATGCTAATTGTAAGTATTTACCATTTTATTTCTTTTATATTTCAATTATAAATAAGCCTTATTTCATGATTTATTCATTATATTTTTATTTCCATTTCTAATGATTATATGTTCATAGGCTTATGCATATCAAATTGGGAAGAATGGGAGCCGATCGAGTCTATCACTAGCATATTGAAAGTTGTGCATTCAAAAATTAGTGAATTAGTGTACTCTAACAAGGATGATAAATGGCTAAGGAATGAAGGTATTTGGTTTTACAAGTACAACTACATCCTTCCAAAAATAGGTAGAGCATGTGGAGAACTCCAAGAAATCCCATTACCAACATTTCAATCCCATGAGTGGCCAAATATAGAGCATATAATTTTAAAATCTTTTTCGTTATAAGTTATATTCAGAGGTACAAGTTGGAATGAAGGAAAGTGGAGGCGTAGGTGTGCATTTAAGCATATTTATGCCATTTTTGGTGTTTCGATATTTTTTTTCAGAATGAAAAATCACTTAGGGAAACAAATAAAACATACATGGAATCCTCACCTTATAGGGAACTATTATCAGATATTTTCCATTCTGGTTGGGATACAAGAATCCATGACAAACATGGGGAACAAATAGAATGTCAGGTAAATCATACCAAGCTATCATTTAGGTGAGTTTTTTTTATGTCTCATGTTATGGCTCCTAAGAGAATAGATTGCAATGTCTTTATGTTTCTACTAGTGACATTTTATGTGATGTTGCATTCCTTGTTGTAGGTATTGGATAGCAAGACAAATGTTATATATTTCATTCAAGTTTCGTCGTTGGAGATATGTTCGTATATCAGGAAAATGGAATTGGATTCCAGTAGAGCAAGATGATGATGATGGAACACATTCCCCTATCATACAAGTTTATGTCTTGAAAAATGGGCAATGCTTTAGATCCTTGACAATGGAAGAAAATTGGATATTATTCGATGTAAGACACCAATTGGAGTTGGAAGATGTCAATGATTTTAATTTTTTTCACAATGGGAAAAAGGTAGTAACTTTTGTTACATGAAATTATTACTTGTAATTGATGTCATTGATATTTATTTTATGTTACTTAAATATATTGAGTCTTTATCTATATATGTTTTCTTACTTACATTGTTCTTCATAGGTGGGAAAGTGATGAGAGAGTCTTATTTGATGCAAGGATTGTGTCTTGCCATCTAAGCTGGAGATTGAAGAGTGTTAGTACAATGAAGAGATTGCAAGTGCTCATTCTCTGTTTACAAGTTTGATAATGACAACTATTCATCTCATAGTACTTGGTGTCCAAGTTAACTATGATACTTGTAACATGATTTTGTCATTTTAATCCATGAGGAATATGAGTAGGATGGTGAACTATGTGGATATTAATCATGATATAGAACTATCATATGGGATACATTTAAGATATGGCTTCAGCAATAAAATGATACATTTTCAGGAATTTTTGTGATTATCAATGAACACTGTTCCTTTTGATCATTGCATTTTCTTTCAAACTTAAAAGAACAATGTTTCTTTTGTTCATTTTGGTGATTATCAATAAAACACAACTTTTTCAATCATATCTCTCTATTTTGTAATATTTTTATTACATATTTCATGTTATCTTTTATGAGATATTTAATTTCGAGATTTATGTTTATCCACAGTTTTATTTCACATTTATCATCCTTGTAAGGAAGTCCCATATTTCATGATTATGATTTCTAAGTATTTAAATTTTTTATCCCTACAAACTTCTAAAGATGGCAATTTGCATTATGTTTTCCTATGGGTATGATTGACCATGATTACAACCTAAACCTTGCAAGCAGTCATATTTTGTACTTTAGGAGGTTCGTTGGAATAACGAAGTGCAACATCCTATTCTCTGCATAATATTTTTTCCCTTCCTTTGATTCATGGGCATCAGTAAAGTTCAGTTGATGACTTTAGGAAGTCATAATCTTTTTTATAGGGAGTTGGTTCCCATAATTTAGGAGTCAAATTTGATTTAAATAAGTTGTAACCAATTGTTTAATGGTTTGTGATAGCATTTGAGAGAGAGGGGGCACTAATCTCCTCCCCAGTATCAATCAGTTAGGAATTTAGGTTGTTAGAAGAGATACAACATATAGGCTTGAATCCCAGCACCTCAAAATGCAATATTCTGACTGGTGCATACTGCAAATATTGCAACAACATCAAGGTTACAAGGATTCGCAAAGAAATTGTGTAAAAAGGTTTCATGGTAATTGATAGTGCCTTTCAGTCTCTCATTAATCTGTTTTCCTTAGCAAGAGAGAGAGGGTGTCCAAAAGGATTCCTAAAAAATATACTAAAAAATGTTTCATTTCCAGCACATTGATTATGTCAAATTGCAGTCAATGAAGGGGTATTAGATTATTGGCTTCATTAATATTTTATTGGTAGGTGTTACCAAGTGAACTAGAGGGCTAGTTCAGGAAATTAAAATACGAGGTCTAAACCCAATGTCACCTCAGTTTAGACTCCTTCACTTCTTTGAGAGATGAATACCTCAAGGGAAGAACCCTATTGTACCTACAAACATTCTCAACAAAGAATATGTTTTTTCTGTGTAATTATATGATAATGACCAGTGCCTTGGATATGGAGTGGACCTAAATTAGATTTATGCAAGTAATTATAGTAGGCTCCCAGTATAGACCAACAATGAGCTACCTCAATCAATTGAATCTGAATCCTTAGTGCATCCCAAGAGTGCAATAAGAATGCTGGATATAGGTAGATGATCAATTCACCATATTAAGGGTGAATTACCAAAAAAATAGTATTTTTCCCTCCCACCCAGAGAAATGGATTACCACTTTTCATGGGAAATGGGCAAAGGTTGCAACAATTTTGGACTTCACAATATGTGTTTTATCCCTTCAACATCTTTCACATGAAGCCACGATTTTTTTTTTCATTTCCTTTAATTCTCTTCCAAAAGAATTTACTTCTTACATTGTAATAGGTCTATAAATGCCACCATGACTAGCATTGGGAGAGGAATGGCATTTTATTAAGACCCTCTCCTTTAAATCTAAAATTGGGCACAAGATAAAGGCAATTCTTATAAAAAGATAATATCACTTGAGAAGGCATATATTTTGTCTTTTTTAGATCATGTAGCATAATAACAATCCTCTCATCATAGGCATTTTCATCCAATATCTCTTATTTCCATCCTGGTTCCGCACTACTATATTTCTTTTAGTTATTGTAGGAAGGATAAGGAGTCTGCAACCACATTGTTTACCTTTTCTTAAACATAATTTCAAAGTCAAAACCTTGTAATTAGTTTTCCCATTCAACTTGTTATTCTCTCAATCTTTTTTGTTATAAGAAATACTTCAAACATTGGCATTTTGTGCCTAGGTTTGCATTTTTAGATCTTAAAACCCTAAAAATAGTGAAAAAATATGAAAACCCTAGATTATGCAAAACCCTAAAATCCAAAACATTATTCCAAATCTCAAATTCCAAGTCTTCCTAAATTTTTTTGATTCCTATTCTAAGCCCTATTTTCCTTAAAACATCACCTCCTATTCCACTTGGTGCCCTAATTCACCTCCTACATACCTGTAAAATGGTCAAGATATTAGAGTTAGGGTTATTTTTTCTTGCTTTAGAGGTTAAATATAGTTTGGCCTCTCCAAAGGATTCAATTATGCCCTGAAAGGACATGTACTAACCACATTTAGCACTATTTTCTGGTCAGTTATACTACTGCACTTATCTCTGGTTAATTACAAGGGATAATAATTATTGCATACTACAGATTGATACTATTAATACTTACTGTTGATGTTGGATAATTAATGGTAAACCTTGTTGCATGTTCAAAGGACAACTACTGAAGTTAAACACCAAGCATTCACATTGAACAATGGTAATGTGATTTGGCTGTTGTAGTTTACCTTTTTAGCTAATGTTATTTATTGTTAACCACAGGGAAATGATATGCATACTTGCTAGCTAGCATTTGAATGGTCAAATAATTATGTGCAAATGCTAACTGTGACCTCTAGTGATGAGAATACCTAGGGAGTTACACTCCACAGTCAATGAGCTTCAAATATTCTAAACTATGTCAAACACTTGTGGGAAGAAAATAAGAATAGTTATAAATCTAAGTGAAATTACACAAATATGAAGAGTTGGACCAAAATTCATTTCATTTTGTCATTTCCTTTGTATAATAGTATGCATGTGCCATTTTTCTCTAGTGTATTGGCATAGATTATCTTCTTGGTATCTCTTCAAGGATACCATTATGTTTTCCTCCTATACCATTCTATTATACCATTCTGTTTTTTCCACCACAACCCCTTTTGAATTGACCTTTCTTTGGGACTGTGTGGTCTTCCAATGCCTAAATAAATGTGTGAAAACTGGTTTTCTTTTCATGGACAAGATACTAATAGTTAATTGGATACATTTCTCTCCATGCCTCATATTGAAAGTTCATATCATCAACATATTTTAGCAACTAGAGTGCTCTGGACTCAAATTCAGATAGCTGGGTGTATGTGTAATCTTTGTCAAAAAATAGTCTCCAATTTCCTTCAAGGCTTTCTTTGCCTCATCTATGATCCTTTGAGGATCATAATTTTAAATAAGTTTGTAGAATATGATAACAAACTAGCCATTCACCATGTGAATTACTTTGTATAATGATCTGCTTATATTTTAGGATACCAATATTATACAGGTAGAATCTGTACATTTTTTCCTTTGCTTGGAGTCTGAGGTTTTTTTCAAGACTGTGTAGCTCAAAGCTTTGAAACCCTCCTTTTTTATTTCGATTGCTGGTCGATATATCATTTTTGTGATAAAATGCTATAGTATATGACCTTTGTTGGGTTGTTCCATCTAGAAGATATTATTACACCAACTCTCAGCCCTACTCTCTCTATTTTTCTTCTTATTCGCAGTCACTAGTCAAGCAAAGAATTTCATGTTGTTCTTTTGAAGTTTAAAAATTTGCAAAATCAAGACTAGGGTTTTTAGAATTCTTATAAACTCTCCTCTGAAAGATCCGTATAGTCAATTTTATCTATCTTCTAAAGACAACTTTTGTTTTACCCATAGAAAAGAAAACATTTTAGACACTCCATAAGCATAATTTTCTTAGCTTGAGATGGTATCCTTCAGACTCACAGTCCCTATTCCTGTAACTTTGCTGTAACACTGCTCATTAGTCATATTATGTTCAACATCAAAAAAATTCTACCAATCATCAAGTCATCAATTCCTAAAAAATTTAGAAAGAATTTGCAACTGCTCCTTTGTTGTCCTCTCCATCTCCTCGCCGATCCAAAACAGAGTGCTCAAAAATCACAGAGATATCCTCCAAATTCCCTACTCAACTAAGACTTTGATAGTTATTTATACTTTTTCCTTCTCCACAAATTCTGGAGGGTGACATCAACAATATTAATTTTAATTCCATAAAAATGGGAATCTGACTTGTCATTTTTATTTTATTTTAATTGACATGTAGATATACATTCATCATGCCCATAAGGGCCACTTAGATTATGCTTTCTGATGCCCACATTTATCACTTGGATTATGCCCGCATGGGCTCCCAAACATGCCCGCAAGGGCTTACCATTATGCCCGCATAAGCTCCTTATTCATGCCCGCAAGGGATTACAAACATGCCCACATAAGCCCTCTTTATTATGCCTGCAAGGGCTTCTAGTTAATCCCACAAGGGTTTCTTAAACATGCCCGCAATGAGCCTGTAATATGCCTACAGGAACATATGAGGATGCTCGCAAGGACTCTTTTCTTTTGGCTATTATTTCATGAATCCCTATGCCCGCAACATCATGCAATATGTCATAGGTTTATTCCTCCATGTATTGACACCTTTATCATGCCTGCAAGCCTTCCAATTATTCCCGCATAGACTTAAATTATGCTGGCAAAAGCCTCTGATATTGACCACTGCTTCATCAAACCCATGACCATCAAAGTTTGCCATCATGCCACAATTATCCACTTGTCACTTTCATGCCTGCAAGCTTATGCTTGCATGGCATATGACTTCTTCATGTTGTCCATCCATGCTTGATAGTCATATGCACTTGGCCATCATCATCCTCATTCTACTGTAGAGATCTGGGTATGTCACTTCTCTTCTGTCATCAATCATCTCAGTCAAATACAGGCTGAGAAACATCTTCTTTTCAAACTATGGAAGATCAGAGAACACATCAATTTAGACCGTGTTTCACTTGTAGGCTGTGTACTTGGCCCAAGGAGAAACCCTACTCCATGCCTTTCAAACTGATCTTATGGTGTCTGGAACCCTTTGTGTTTGTGTGTCATAGCACTGCCAAAACACTGTCAAATATGAAAGCATATGAACTGTTCATCCTTCTTTGTCATCACTATTCAAGCCATTCATTGCTTGCTTGTCATCATCCAAGCTGTGTACAACATCTTAATCTAGGGTATTAGGGCCATCTCCAAGTGACCACATAATGGGTCAGTTGGCTGATTAGGTGATCAAATGTTCAGCACATGTCATCAAGCCATCTCTTCCATCTCTCTGTACACTTTGTCTATATCATCAAGCCATCTCCGCCATCTTTATGCCAAGTTTCCATGTCACCATTGCCATCCATACATGCTTGTCCTTGCTTGCCATGCTTGCCATCATCAAGTTGACCTTTGTCATTGCCATACCATCACTTTAACCTTCGTCATTAATGAGCATACAACCTACAAAGAAGTCAACCATTCAATAGAGGGGATCCCACTGACACCTCAAAGGATTGTAGCAACTCTGAAGTGGTGGAAATATTTCCATAGTCCAATTGGCTTGCTTGTGTATTTTGATCTACTCCAAGGGTATGATGACAAAGTGACCCTTAAAATTGCACTAAACTTCCAAAATGTAAAGAATCGAGAGTATGTTAGAGTAGTCATAGGGTTATAATTTCAAATAAATTAAGTTAGCATTACCAGAGTGTCAGGATTGCTCACGAATTTACCCTAGGTCCAAGATGAAAGGCAAGTATCCACATATGCCAAAAAATGTACCTAATAAATATTGTTTTCACCATTGTTTATATGAGAATATGGTTACGTGCAATTAATTGATGAATGGAATGTCTTGATTGATAACGTATGTGTTGTATCTAATTTTAGTATTAGTTTTTATGGTGTTATGGATATTTTCATGCCTACTAACCCATGCTCTGCTCTATCTTAGTTTTTCTATTATGTGATCTTTTGCAAAATGAAGCCAAAATGTTTTTGCTACAATAGCTCACCCATACTTAACTTGTTTAATGAATATTTATGCCCATGACATATATTAATAGGTGCACTTAACAATGAAGAGAACTGTATGCAAAGAAAATCACATTAGAAATTTGGTATAATGGTTGGAAGGCATATTTTGATGCCATCGGAATAGTGCAAGAAGTCCTACAATCGATAAAAAAAATTAAAAATCAGCTATGAAACTAAAACTGGGTTTCTCCAAGGATTATGACCAATGATTTGGCTTTATTTTAGAATGATTCTATTTAATGTAGGGTTCAATCACCCTTTTGTTTCATGAATTATGGGTTTTATAATGTCAATGTCTTTTTCTATTACTATAATTGGTTTCGCATCAAATTTTTCAATCCCTATAGAGGACTAAGGCAGGGTTCCCTCTATCTTCTTTACTATTGTTGTCAGTAACAAAAAAACCAAGTAGAATTGTCATAGGGCTTATAAAAGGTATCAAGCTAGGGATATCCATAAATATGACACGTCTGTTATTCATAGGATGATGTGTTGCTATTTTCAAATGGTAATGGCATAAATGTAAGCATGTTATTGGAATTTCTAGATATGTATGAGAAGGCCAGAGGTATGAAATTAAACATTCAAAAGTCCATAGTTTGTTTCATGGATTGGAGGACGAAGAAGCCAATCTCTTAAATAATTCCCAATCAAGAAATTGGACATCATTAGGGGGAAATATGGGTATAAAATGGGCCTTGTAAAATGCGTATAAATTCAGGGAGCCCTATGTTTGTTCTAGTAGGAAAGACTGTAGACCAAATAAGTGCACAAAGTCTCCTTCCAAGTTCTATAAGAGGTAAATTAAATTTTTTGTGCTACTGAAATAATGGAAAATGGCAGCGCATGTAGAGGAAAATGTGCAAAATACCCCTTACGAAGGGATGGTATCTCTCTGAGCTAGCGAGAATGATGATTCAATCCTTGGCTGGTTGTTTGGTGAAAGATTTACAAGGCCTATTTCTAAACCCGGACTAGTAATACAGAGTGGAACTGGTCGTAATTAGTTCTGTGAGTATCATAGGGTTACATATACCAAAGTCATTGAGAGTAGTTTTTGCCTACAAAAATCAATTTGCACTTACATATCTGAGAACACCCCTTATGGTTGTTTATATTTATAATGTTTACAATAAATTACATATGTAATGCAATACAAAAGCACTATAGGAAAATATGCTACATGACATAAACTGGTATTGACAGCTCTTGTTGCCTCGATTCCTCTTTTAAGGTCAAAGTGACACATGCCAGTTCAAATGCTGAAATGAAACTTTACTTCTCAAGAAAAAACTAGTGATGGGGATGACCCTAATTGCAAATCTTCATGGAAATTTACAAGTTCTGAACTCCAAACATACCTAGCTCAATTGCAAGTTGCAAAAACCATATGCTTACTAGAACCAAAGGTTAGTCATCCATCGAACAATGAAAATAAATTGGGTGAGTCAAGACAAGATGTCACAAAAGCGAGGAATGATTTTTTGCCAATGCTTAGCATTATATCTTCAGATCATAGTTTCTTATTCGATGACATATTATACGAGGATGACATGGGGTCTTCACAACTTTTTTGTTTATATATTGTAGTTCTAGAAGAGCTACCTACATAAGATCTCTTTACGGGATGAACACCTAAACCAATCATGTTCAGATTTTATGTCTTAAGTCCTTTAATAGTGTTTTTGTGAGCCACATCCACATGTCCCTATCAACATGGAATAACGTGTTTTTCTTGAATGCATGGCAAGACTACAGAACAGTAGGTGAAGTGAGCAACAACATAGTACATAAAGATAGATCAGCCCAAGGAAGCCTACATCAGCAATTAATGAGCATGAAAATCAAGGAGAGATGGTATTATTCTCCTGACTTGTGGCATGCAAATTGAGGTACAATATAGCTGAAATTAATACTGAAATCATACAGCTGAAGGCACAATTGTCCAGACAGTTTCTGGGCACAAAATTCAAGGCAGTAATTAATTGTGACAGTGGGCACGAATTCCAATAAGGAAGAGATAGATCCTACCTTCAATATATATCTTTCTCAAACATAGAATAGATCCTACCTTCTATAGAGAAATTTTTTCCCGGGATAAACTACCTCTCTTTGTCTTTATAAACAACATTACAAAAATAGAGAAGCACTGATTTATCAGTTGCAATCATATTTTCCAGAAATGATATTGGATTTGAATGATTTCATTCTCATTTCTATGACATGAAATGCACGTGAATGATATCTATAATCTTGATCTCCATATCTATTGTCCAATTGTCTCTGCATGAGAGGTACTTTGAATGTACCTTTAAATAATGATCCAGGTTTTTTCACAGTGACCCGACCATGAATGGAGACACACAAACATTTTAGGCCTTCAATTGTCAAAACCTATGTGCCCAATTTATGCGAAGACAACTGGAAATTTGATAATATTTAAACATTTGATCTGGAACTAAATTTGGGTGGAAGGAACCGAACTGTGTGAGAAAGAAACCTCCAGCTAGCATAGGAAAACTTCTCAACATTTAGCATTATTAACAAAATCCATTGTAAAGATTATTAAATCATTGAAAACAAAGGAAATACATCAATTAATTAACATTTTAGATTGTGCACTGTGGGTGACATGAATATGTCAAAATGGTGTGAATGTATGTTACTATTCTTTTTTTATCTGGATAAATATCAGAAGCATTTGGCATATGATGATGTAATGGAAAAATTGAACAATAATACTATTTTCCTTTAACTTTAATTTTGATGGGAATGTATGGGGTGAGGTGGAAAGAGGCTGCTGGGTGTTGACATTTTGGACCTTCACTGTTGATAGTAACATGCTTATAGAATACTAAAGTAACATGCTTATATGAGGACTATTAAAAATATACCATAGAAATTAATAACATGACACAATGAGCTGATGAAATGTTAGCATAGTGAAATGAACCATGTACCAGCAATATTACTAATATGCAAACTTTCGTGCTCCCTCAAACAATTTTAGTTGATAGAAAACATCAGAATGTTTATCTGTTTTATGCAAGGAGGCCTCCTAGAGAAGTCATAACATACATTGTGTTCAAATATAAACAAAATTTCAACAAGTTTTAAGTTCCCTTAAACAATTGTGGTTTGAACAAAACATCAGAATTCACTATTCTTGTGTAGCAGGATTCATATCCATGTAGGATTTCACCATTGGACACTAAGTACCACATCCATGTACATGGATTTTAATGAAAATTGAAGGGAAAAACACATAATTTAATGAAATCAAATAGACGACATTTGCCAAATTACAAAAAATAATAATAACGCTTCCACTTCGCAAATTACAAAACTATTAGTAATTACATAACAAACTTGTTTTGAAACACATTGTCAGACATGCAACTATATTGCAAGAAGTGTATAGCAATAAAAGATGATTGCTAATATATTAAAACAAAAAACCAATCTGCCATGCCATGGCTTCCACAATAATCAGGCTAACCAATTAATTCAACTCTAATTGAATATCCTCTAAAATGATGCAATATTGTGTAGCATAAAATTCATCCACGAAAATAATGTTACAACCAAAATACAAGAGCCAGTCTATTAAAAAAATTCATTCCATGTTGTAATGTACATCATACATTTATTTACTCAATCTCAAGACAATAATGAAAGTGTAAGTTTCACAATTGTGTCATTTTGATCCAATTGTTTTATGTCTTTTGTAACTTCCACCCAACTATTTCCTTATCTTCAATACTGAGGCACTGAAAAACTCAAAATAGTAGAGCTTTCCTCCCTAGAATCCTCATAAATTAATGTAGACCTTGAAGTTCTAGCACCATCATCAAGGATAAAGTTACAAGGATTCCTTTGCAACGAAGATGTTGATGTATATGTAACTTCAGAATGTATTCTTATATGTATTTTATATATTGTAACCCGATGTTTATTCCAGGATGTTTCTATTATGTATTTGAGTCATGTGGTCATGACCTGATGTTCCGATCGGGAGGATTAATAATGTAAACAAGTCATATCAAGTCATTAGGTAAGTCCCCACAGTTTAGGGGCACTTGGGTTATTATACACTAATTAAGGTGTAGGCTCAAGTAATTAATTATAAGTTAAGCCTACATGGTTGAGTGCACTTCAAGTCAACGAAAGAATATAAATAGAGAGTGAGAGTCTCTCTATTTATCTCTTGTGAATTACATCACTTGCTCTCTCAAGTGTGGCGCACCTTTGGAGAAGGAAATACTTTGGCTTGACAGAAGACAGAAGGCTGCTGTTGTGTTGGGAGGTCATCTTACTGTTTTGGGATCACATCTTGTGGTGATACTATCTTAGAGGAAGTTGAGGGGTTTTCTCCATTTATGGTTTCCCCTCCTAAAATCTTTGTGTCTCTTGTCTCTTGTGATGTGCTTATGTGATTGCTGTTCTTGTTATTCTCTCAGTGAAAAGATCTTATCATAATGCTAGCTTAAATGATGAAAAACTAACATGGTATCAGAGCTAACCTGAGAACAAGACATTGTGCAGCTACAAGAACTAGGGCTTCCTATTTTGTGGATATTCCTCCACATATTTTCAGCAAAAGTATGCTAGGATGACTCTCCATTGAAGGGTGCATCTTTCTGTCGATGCGGAATTCAATTTCAAGCATTTTCAGTTTCGATGTGGAAATTAGGGCTTTCTACAGAAGAGGAATTTTTGAGTGAGACCAGAATAGGATTGTTCTCATCATCAAAACCGAAATTTAGAGACCTGGATCAAGAAATTTGGTTGGGTGAAACTCCGGGAAAGTCAAACCCTAGTTTGACCCTGAGCTAGGAGAAACCCTAAATACTAAAACTGCTAAATTTTGGTACAGTCGCTATATTCCGATATTGGTGAAGTCTCAGAAGCTAAAAATTGCAGGGGCAGAATATAAAATCCTGATGAAAACTGTATCCAAAGGGTAGCCTCGGATTCGATATATTCCGGGAGATATGATCTCTCCAAGTTAGGGTTCCATCCTCTTCCATAAATCATCCGTAAACAGGACACCTGGGGAGATCTGAAATATCTTGGGCTATAGAGGTACAAATGGAATTCCTGAAGATGTTCTAGAAATTGCACGGACTTTAGTTTCTTTGGTCCAAATTTCAGACTCAGAAGATGAACCAGTGACACGTGGCATGCCGTACAACTTCGCTGTTCTGAACAGTCCTGTAACAGGTGACCTTGGGAAAAGGATCATAAATCCAAAACGGTGAAACCAATTCTGATGAAACCTATGGTGTTGGATCAGAGACATGCGAGGTTACCTCAGTGAGAAATTTTAGACACAAAGGATCAGTAATTTTGGAGATATCATAGAAACAGTAACAGGAATTTCTGCAGAAGAAATCAGAAAATTAGGGCTTCCTGTTCCAGGAGCTTCCCTCCACTGTTTTCAGAAAAGGAGTACATTGGACAGCTCCATTTGAAGAGATATATCTGTTCATCCAATCAGATCTGAAATATTCCAAGTTTTAAAAATTAGTGTTTCTGCGACAAACCCTAGATCAGCAAACTCCGGGACAAGGGCGGACACCTCAAATCGGTAAGATCTAATCCTTTGCTATTTCCATTTGAGGTTCTCATTTCAAAGTGATCAGATTGATGATAAGCTTGGTGAAGTTGAAAAATTCCAAGCATAGAAGTATGTTATCTCTCTGGATTCGACACCTACATGAGTATAGAGGTTCCAGTTTCAGAGGGAGACGAGGCCAAAGAAGACATCATGCTCATGCTGCAGAGGATGATGAACCATCTAGAAAGAGATCCAGAT
Organism: Pseudotsuga menziesii; assembly: GCA_001517045.1. NCBI lineage: Eukaryota > Viridiplantae > Streptophyta > Pinopsida > Pinales > Pinaceae > Pseudotsuga > Pseudotsuga menziesii. Next base: position 170,341 of record LPNX011149712.1, read on the forward strand.
ATGAAAGTGAAGATTCTTCAAGCGAGGATGAATATGTTCTGATATCAGCTCTCATAGGTAACATTACTCATGGAAGTGATGATTGGCTTATAGACAGTGGGGCTTCCAAACATATGATGGGATTCAAGGAATTCTTTGTAAGACTATCAGAACATGAATCACCTCACAAGGTGAAACTTGTAGATGACTACCAATATCCAATAAAAGGTGGTGGGGAATATTCATACAAGCTATACTCTGGTAAGTCTCTAACAATGAAAGAAGTATTGTTTGTGCTAGGATTGAAGAAGAACCTTCTCTCCATTTCAGCATTGATGCAAAAAGAATGCGGGCTGCATTCATAGATGGTCAAGTCATCATGTGACCAAAAATGAAAGACTATCGATGATGCGGTAGTGATTGAAGAACAAGAAGGAGGCTTGTACAAATTGAAGGGCCATCCAGAACAAGCCTTGATCCATGATACAATAGAGCCAAATGAGCTTTGGCATAGAAAACTTGCACATGTGCACTACAAAGCAAAGTTGTTGAAGGTCTTCCAGAATTTCAAGCTATTTGAAGGGAAGAATAACTTGAAGCGGTAAAAGAAGCGGTGAAGAATGAAGAAGTGGTGATGACCACCTTGAATGACCTCCCAGGATCGTGGAATTCATTCATTCAAGGAATGTGTTCCAGAAGGAAGTGATTACTTTCATCAAACTTTGGGAAAAAGAAGAAGCTCTACCCATAAGAAGAGAAGGTGGGAGCAATTGAAGATCACGCTCTTTCATCCAAAGAAGATCCCTCAAGCAATGAGGAATATGAAGAACTCAACTCTTGAAGAACGTCTTATCCACCTTAGCTTTTGGATAAGAAACAATGCTATTATGAATGAAGAAGACGATGAAGCTGAAGGCTCAAGAAGGAGTCTACCCTCGAAACAAATAAAGATAAGTATTCAATTGTCATTTCATTATATTATTTTGTTATGCATTTGTTTATATTCAGTTATTGTATTATGCATGATAGGATGTTTGCATTAATGAAAGAATACTACTAATATGCATGTGATGGGTAAGTAGCTCATGGGGCTATACAAATTCTCCATTGCTACTTATCCATAATGAAACCTCTTTGCTGACATATTGGATTAGTGCACAATCTCAATGTTGTCCTGGTAGAGATGGAAGGCATCTAGAAAGTTTCAATGAGATATGGATGAATGTTGTATTGGCTAAAGTAGTTGCATGATCATATATTTATGCATAAGTGTTTTCCACTATAAATATTCCTTATGAAATGTTTCTAACCATACAATTGCATTTGACTTGTAGGAAAGATCGCATACATAATCGCCTACAAGCAAAGAAGGATGAAGACTTGTTCCGAAGAACAAGTGACGACAGTTCAAAGACAAAGAATAATATGACAAGCTAACAGATGGGTGCAAGATGAACTTTTGAAGAAGTTCAAGATAGAGGATCTTAGTATCCAGTGATCCTAGATGGATACTACTTGTCACTCCAGTACAGAATGTTTCAGTGCATAGAGTATGGAAGACAGAGGGAGTATGATGCTCTGCTTCAGAGGGAGTGATTGCAGAAGATCCTGGGGTTCGACATGGTACGACAAGATGGGCAGATTACTGATGACTCTAGGCTTTACTGAGAGTAAAGTGGATTCCAACCTTTGATCCAAGGTTGAAGGTGGAAGACCAGTGATGCTCCTGTTATGTGTCGATGCACTATTGTTCTACGTATGGTGGTGTGGCAAAATACAGATGGAATCTTCCTTGGACAAGGGAAGTATGCAGTAGAGATTCTAAAGAGGTTCAGGATGATGGACTGCATGGCTACACCTATGGCACCGAACATGAAGCTATTGAGTGATGCTTCATCAGAGTCGGTTGATGCTACGATGTATCGTCAGATGATTGGGTCCCTGATGTACCTGAGACCAGATATTTGCTTTGCTGTGAACACATTGAGACATGTTCACCTGATGGTTGCAAAGCAATGCAGGGGTACAGTTGATTATGGACTCAACTACGATGCGAATCAGAAGATTAACCTAGAGGGTTATGTTGATTCAGATTGGGCAGGCAGTGCCATAGAC
>LPNX011149712.1:173292-203533 GCA_001517045.1 Pseudotsuga menziesii
GTAGTGATCTAGATCGAGTAATGATCCAGATCCAGTCCAGTGATGTTGATCCAGATCGAGTGATGATCTAGATCCAGTGATGCCATTTTATGATGATCCAGATCAAGAGATGATCCAGACCCAGATGACTTGAAGACGAAGATGACTTGAAGACGAAGATGACTTGAAGATGAAGATGACTCAAAGATGAAGATGTTCCAGTTGATGCAGAGAAGAAGACTAGTGCTGAAAAATTGTGTCGAAAGAATACCTTCCTAGTTAAGAGGGAGTGTTGATGTATATGTAACTTCGGAATGTATTCTTATATGTATTTTATATATTGTAACCCGATGTTTATTCCAGGATGTTTCTATTATGTATTTGAGTCATGTGGTCATGCCCCGATGTTCTGATCGGGAGGATTAATATGTAAACAATTCATATCAAGTCATTAGGTAAGTCCCCACAGTTTAGGGGCACTTGGGTTATTATACACTAATTAAGGTGTAGGCTCAAGTAATTAATTATAAGTTAATCCTACATGGTTGAGTGCACTTCAAGTCAACGAAAGAATATAAATAGAGAGTGAGAGTCTCTCTATTTATCTCTTGTGAATTACATCACTTGCTCTCTCAAGTGTGGAGCACCTTTGGAGAAGGAAATACTTTGGCTTGGCATAAGACAGAAGGCTGCTGTTGTGTTGGGAGGTCATCTTACTGTTTTGGGATCACATCTTGTGGTGATACTATCTTAGAGGAAGTTGAGGGGTTTTCTCCATTTATGGTTTCCCCTCCTAAAATCTTTGTGTCTCTTGTCTCTTGTGATGTGCTTATGTGATTGCTGTGCTTGTTATTCTCTCAGTGAAAAGATCTTATCATAATGCTAGCTTAAATGATGAAAAACTAACAGAAGATTGCTCAAGTAGTAGCAATTTTTCTCTATTTGAAGTTAATTTCCCATGACATGGTTCAAGGTTGAAGTCCCAGTGATTTACAATGATATCACCCTTTCCACAATCATCATCCTCAAAAGGAAACAATGGAAGGAATTTTAGTGACTCGACACTAGCCAGGATTGAACTTGAACCTATTTCTTTAACAATAGAACTTAGTCCCTTCTTAGTCCCTTTCACACTGTCGAACCATCTTGAAAATCCATCATGAAAGCATTACATTAGCTATGTATTTGTCATGTCTCACTGCATTTTACTACTCATCCGTGAAATTTCATTGCAAGTTGGCAATCTTCTTCAGCCATGTTATGCAAAATTTCTTTACCAGCATGAACTTTATAGTCAGAGTCATTCTGAATATTTTTAGTGTCATCTTGTACCTTCATACCACATTCTTTTCAAATAGCTATTAATCTTTAGTTAGACATATCTTTTGATTCTTCCCTCCTTTTTTATAGGAGCATTTTTCTTCACCTTTTGTCCATCCCCAATATAATATTATTTTGGTTGGTTTTTGAGATACCAGCACTACTCCTGTAGCTTCCTGAAAAAACAATAAACATGTTTTATCAGCTTTGGTTAAGGGTGTTGTATATCCAAGTGTAGAAAAAATATGCAACTAATATTATACAAATATGTCTTGAATGATGATAATTATAAAACAATAGTAAAATATGAGACATGTCCTTCAATAATTTCACGGATATCTCAATGCCCCTATCCAAATTGATGCCAAAGTGATACCAATTCGTAAAATAGAATTCACTCATTGGCTCAACGTCCAAATCATGACAAGTATAATTGATGCACTGTGTGTAGGAATACCATGTAGTATGTTTCTCAAGTTTTTGTAATGGAAAATAAGAACAACAACAATTTTGACTACATGTTTTGTAGGTTTTTATACCCTAATACCAGGGGTGGGTTAGCTTAACCATTTGTTTTCAATGTTGTTGGGAATTTAGTTAGTTTCATTCCAGAAGGGGCCTAGTTCAAATCCCCCTAGATCCATCCAAAATTCAATTCATTCAAATGCCAACCTATTTCTTTAATAACAGAACTTACATTTTCACTTTCAGCAACCCATACCTTGACACCCATATCAAAGGATGATGTAGCCAAACTAGTAGTTTTGAGACTAAATTTGACATCTGTAATAATGATGAGAATGTTCATCAAGAGTGCTTTTTAGTTTTAAAGTGTCTATATTCCAGATGGTTCTTGCCTAAAGACTTTTGAAGCTCATACTGCAAGTGTAATACGAGCTTCCTTCCCCACTCGTGGAACACAGTTCGTTTCTTCTGGTATAACCTCTTGACTGGCATCTTTAGTTCTAATTTAGTTTCTTATTGTTATCCTTATAATTACACTTTTCAAAGTGATGATGGAATTATTTCTCTCCTGTTTGGAGCCTCTTTTGTTTCACAGGCACAGATGGTTTGTTGAAATTGTGGACAATCAAGTCAAATGAATGTATTGCAACATTTAATCAACATGAGGATAAGGTGAATTTCAGCTTCCTTGAGTTTCAAACTCACATATTTACTTCTATAGGACACCATAGTTGCATGTGTAATTATATTCTTCCTCAGGCCCTAATTTTCACCCTATGCATCCCTATCCAAATGAGCTCGTTCTTTACAAAGGAAAATCACTGTGCCCTTGTAGCAAATTTGCTAGTGTACATGGGTATGGGTATGACACTTTTGAAACAAAGAATGGGTGTAGGCCAGGGGTATATCTATGCAAAAATTTTAAAAACAAAAATTAAGATAAAACACAACAAAAATTTCTGTAAATCAATGATGATTGATCTCAGATGAAATTCATCACTCAAATCATTCAAACCTTTCAAGATTCATAATCAAACATTTCCCATTCAATGATTTATGAATTGAAAATTTGACATCATGATTCAGAATTCGAATTCAACATTGAAAAATCATACAATGATTAGAAAAAAACAATAAAACTTGATCATCAATGTCTCAATAACAGCACGAGTCTTAAATGAAGTACATAATTTATAATACATTAATAAATTGCCTAATATCATTTCAAAAAATGAAACATAAAATACAACATAGTTGATTCCTCAAGGAAAGTCTGCTAGTTCTGTGGCATTCTAGTTGATTCCTCAAGGAAAGTCTGCTAGTTCTGTGGCATTCTCATCATCATTGGCTACAATAAAAATGGCACCAAAATCCCTATATTTTTCTTCGCTGATGGACTGTTTCTTTGTCCAATATGAAAATGAAATGGTAATAATGATGAGTGATTTTATGTGTTTAAGTTCATGAGAGTGTTTGGGAAGTGACGAGTTAGGGTTTTGGAGGGGGGTCCCGCCTTTTTAATTTTATATTTTTGGTTTTTCTTCTTTCAATGAAGAAGCCACACTTGCAAAACACAAATTCTGCGTTTGGGTACCCAAACTGGGGTGTTCCCCTATTTCTTGGGTGGGAGGTGCCGTCCTGAATTCTTGGTGCCCTAGGGTTGTTCTAGGTCCATACCCACTCTTAAACCAGGTACAACATATGTGTACCCATTCTCGTACCGAGTTCATGCATCCAGAAGCGTGGTTTGTGAACCCTGGCAGCTTAACCCTGTTTCCATATTTCAAGAGTTTTTATTCTTATTGTACCTATAACTGCACCCAAATATTTCCATCTGACATATCATGACATATTTTCTTGTGTCGAAACTCTCTTCAATCTTGAGGTTTAATGTGCATGTTAATGAGTAGGAAGTAATTTAAGCATTTTAATGGTCTTTTCCAAAACCTGGTGCTAGTTTGTAATTACTTTATTCTTGTTCATCCTTTTTATGTTTTTGAGTTTTCTAGAAATTAGTGTTTGTTGCAAGCAATATTGACAACACTTGAAGTTGCCTTGTATATTAGTCACTTTGTTTGCCTTTAAATTGTGTAGTTTGTGGACCCTGGCAGCTGAACCCTGTACCCATACTTCAGGAGTTTTTATCCTTATTATACCCATAACTGCAACAAAATATTTCCATGTGGCATGAACATAGCAGGGCATATTTTATTGTGTGGAAGCTCTCTTCAATCTTGAGGTTATTATGTGTTTGTTCATGAGTAGGTAGAAATTTAAGCACTTTCATAGACTTTCCCAAACATGGTGCTATTTTGTAATTTCATTATTTTTGTTCATCCTATTTAAATTTTTGAGTTTTCTAGAAATTTGTGTTTGTTGCAAGCACATTGAAAACACTTGAAGTTGCCTTGTATTTAGGCACTTTGTTTGCTTCTAACTTGTGCAGTTTCTTTGAACTTCTCTAAAATCTTTATAAAACTATTTTCCTTGGGATCAATTTTTTCCACAAAAAATCGTAATTTTTATTCTAGCAGAATGCAAATTACATTTCTCATGTGTCTGTAAGACACCACCAACTAAAAAGAATTCAAAAGACCCCGATTGTCTTGGAAAAAAAGTCATCTCTACCTTCTTACATTGTAGGATTGCAGCATCGAGATAAGATTATGTTCAGAAGAACATTACAGTTTTCAAGAAGGGATGGCTCACCAAAAAATGTGTTATAGTTTTATCCTAGTCTTGGTGTACTTTCTTGAATTGAGCCCCAATATTACATCAGAAAAAACAAACCAAATTAATCCTGAAATCTGTCTATCTGAAGCTTCCAACATCTAAAACTTCTATTGAAAGAATGGATACTACAGAGAGGAGAGAGAGAAATCAGATACTCCATCCTTGACTTTCTGTATGGACGAACCACCTTGAGCTAAGAGAAACCTTCTTGGATAATCATAAACCTTCAGCATCCAGGTTGAGTTCCAAATATACAGATTGATTAGTTTATTAGCTAATTTATTAGCTAGAACAATAGATCTGCCAAATACACAGATTGATTAGTTTCACCAAACTCATTTTCTTGAGCCAAATTTGAGTCCCACACTGTCTCTTTCTGATCCAGGGAATAGAGATTCCGTGGAAGTCACAGCACCACGAGCCAAGAAGAAAAGAGTGTCCGCTAATGACCTGGAGAAAAAATTTGTTTCTGAAGTTGAAATTGGTGACATGGAGAATGCATTTGATGAGCCTGACATGGCACATCAAGGTTCATCCAAGAAGTAGAAGCCTGGCAGTTCAAATAAAAAAAAGTCTAAAGCCCCTGGAAATGAGAGTCTCAAGGATAGTGCAAGTGAAAATGTAGTCACTATTGCATTACAAGCATAAGGTCTTGTGATTGAAGTTTTATCTATCAATAGCTTCAGATGTAACTTCAACCATGCAAGAGGATTGCTGAGCAAAATCACATTTGGGATTTTCTATAGATATAAATACTTGTCCATGATATGCCAGCGCATAGAAAGAGATACAGGGAATGACAGTAAATGGTTCAAGGGTTGAGGATGAAAAACATATAAATCTGTGCAACATTTGTGTACCAAATGTTTTCAATCTGTAAGACTTTCACGATAGTTGAACTGGCCATAATAGAATATTATTTGACCGAATCTTTTTATAACAACATGGGCTTTTCTAAATCATGTATTATAGTCACATTGTTTTGACAGTTTTAGGTCAACTATTCAATAGAATACTCACAGGAGTCACAACTAATAGAAAAACTTTGATTGTAAGGCACTGACCCCTTGATTCATCCCTACCTAAAAATGCAAAGTAAGTATCATATTTAAATAGAAAAGTCCTCAAACAATTATCAGAAAAAAACTATCTATGTGGCAAATTATGCATTAAATGATAAGTATTTTACACAGTTCTTTCACTTACATAGATAAAATACAATATAATGGATTGTGTGTGTCTTGAGTAGTTATGATTGGTTACTTTCTTCTTCTAAAACCCATATTCTACCTTCTCTTTAGAATTTTTCTTTTCGAACGCCACTCAGCAAAAGCATATTTACCAGTAAGGGTTCACAGCTACCCTAACCTAGCTCTTGGTAGCCCTGCTAAATGTTGTTCCATCTCTCGGTTGCATGATAGGGTTTATTTCAGACCTTGGTTGAAGAGAAAACAACCAAAATGTGGCCTACAATAGCAGTGAAGGTACACAAGGACAAGCTGTAATAGTTATCATCATTTTTCATCCTACATACTTCTTCAGTTGGGTTAATTTTTATCAATATTGTACAGTAATATTGTTATTATTTTGACCTACTTTCCCTAGAGGCAACTTGGTAGTTTTGTAATGGTCAAAATTTGTTATCTGTTTATTGCAAACTCAGTCATCTGATTATAATGAAGATCATTGTTGGGGTTTTTATTCCTAAAAAGGTTTTCCCTATGATAAATTTTATGTATTTGTGCATGCTTTATTTCTTCTATCTCTGATAGCTATCTCAGATTTATTTTATCTACTACTGATATATTTTACAAGTTGGATAATTGCAAGGAAAGACTGATACTGCTACCAAACTTAAATCCATGTTAGAAATTTAACAACTCAAACATTGTGTACCTGGATGTCATATTGCTGATCCCAGTCAAAAAATATTACCCAGCTCTACAAAACTTTATCACACCTACAGATCACATTTCCAATCCAAGCATAAGAAATTTAAATAATAATTTGCCTAAGATTAAGTCTTATCTATCTGACATTTCAACTCTTGTATTTGTTTTGCCACTTCTTATGTCAATAAATTTGTTCATATTATTTCCATCCTGAAAATTCTACAGGCACCCTGAAGGAACAACTTGCTTCTATTACAATGAATTTGGAACACCTTTGGTAGAACAAGGAAGAGATGATCAAGCTGTTTTTGCATGTTCAAGTACAGATTCAGAGGATTTGTGGGGAAATATCTGGAAAATTGCATCCCAATGAACCTACAACTCCTAAAGTTTATGATTATGACCTATCATTGAAAAAGTTTGAATATCATTGTAGCTCTAAGAGCTCTAAGGGCTAGAAGTTGCACATGTGGATGTAATGCTGGTAGACTGTGAGAGTATTTTAAAGCCCAACAATGAGGCAATTAGTTGAAGGGTGGCTTGGGTTTGAGGTTGATTGAAAAGGGGAAAATCTGTATTGTTTTCTACCATTTAGATGGATCCAGTTATGACCTAAATGGATTCATAACTATCGTGGCTTCAGTTATGAGCTAGATGGATTCTGTTTGTCTTAGGTTTTTTCTAGCCTTCTTCTATAGTTGATTGTTTACCTTAGACTCTCTTGTTTTTTATTTTTAAATCTTTCTTTAAAACTCTAGGTTAGTTTTCCTTTATTTCATGCATTACATATATATGAAGTTTCTTTATCCAAGCTCCAATAGATGATTAAGTCTTCATTTAAAAAGCATTATATATGGTTATTAATATGAGCTGGCAGCACATGACAAAGACTCAAGATGTAGGTATGCTGCTAGCCTGTCAAGGTGTTAAAGTCTTGCAGACACCATTATTGTTCTAGCAATATTTGAGCACTATGATTATTGCCTTAATCTGACATTTGGCTTCGAGCAGTATCGGAGTTAAGACATTTGAACATAACCATTTTCCTTCATTATTCTTCATTCTACAGTTTGTACTCTGTAAAAGGGTCCAAAAATATGGTTTTATAGCAACACAAGGTTCTTCATTCTCAAACATTCTGCTCCAGTATCATGTCTACAGTTTACATCCCAGCCATGAAAATCGTGGCCTTCAAACTTTCCAGGTCGGAGCCACCTCTAGGATAGGAAGTAGAGCAACGCATGTTCGACTGTGATAGCCATATGTGGAGCATGCAATGAAACAAGGCCACCTGGTTCAGAATAATCAATGTTCTATCAGGCATGATGGAAATTTTCAACTGGATCGATGGCATATGTCATTGGAAGAATCCTATCAGCACAGTTCTCGTTCACCTTTTGTTCTTCATCCTAATATGGTACCTAGATCTCATTCTTCCCAGTATTTTTCTTTACGTGTTGCAGTCCAACCACTCACTACAAAGACATGATTTAGAGCAGCAAAGGGAGATTAATGAAAGAGGTTTTCGTACATCGCAAATTGTTGATGATGAACCTGATGAAAATGCATTAGCTACTGAACAGAAAGTAAAATGCCATGATGTCAAGGACATGTCCCGTGCCACCTCAAGAATACACTTGAATTCTGATGGTCTAGACACCTCATCCAAACAACCAAGTAGTGAAGCAAATGGAAACTATAGAGGTTATGTTGTTGATGATGTTATATCACCTTCAGATCCAAGATAAGAGGTGCCTGATACTCATGAATTGATAGTAAAAAGCATGGAAATTATCAAGATACAGTAAGGTTTCTTTCAGCTCCTAGTCAGATTTGTAATCCTGTAGAATCAATTAATAGTATTGGTCAACCATTGACATGTTTGAGGCAAACAAAAAGGTTACGTGGTGAATGGAAATATGGTATAGTTCAGATCATTCTACAGACAACGATACAGTAAATGTTTATGAAGAAAATGAAAAGTTTCGAGCAAATCTACAAACTGTTGAATCTTCAATTATCCAGCTCAAGACAGAAGTTGCCTCATTAGAGAGACAAGCTAAACAACAAACTGCAGAAATAGAGACACTTACATGGAAACTTGCAACAGAAATTAAGCAGGGACAAGACTTTGCAAGTGAAATTTCAGATCTCAAATTTGAGTGTGATCATGTTAAATCATAATTTGAAAAACTAAAGTCTCTAGGGCACATCAATGAAAAACATCTAGATGCTGTTAATAGATGGTTTGACATGGGAAATGTTAGAAATATTCTTAAAGATCTGGAGGAGTTAGATTCTGAGAATCAAGTGAGTGTAAACCTCAATTTGCGATTGGAAAAGTAAAAATAAAAAGAATGCACTGATTTATTACTCAGTATTTAAGGGGATTTATTAGAGAAGAAAACTAGAGATACAGAGCACACTTCTAATAGGAGACTTGATATTTCAGCTGTCGAAGAATAAAATGAAACCCTCAAGGTTGTCAAGTTAGACTGACCACAAAAGTTATCAGTCTCAGAGGATAAAATCAAAGAAACTAAAGAGAAAATATTTCTAAAAAATGATGGAAGGATATCAGTGTTCCTACAGGATGACCTTGAAGTTTTGGAGAGGGTATTCCAAGAGTTCAGGAAATAAAATATAAATATGATCAGTAAGTTAATTGGTGAAATAGTTGCAAAAAATAAAAAATAAAATTACTGAACATAATCTTGACAAGCAGAGCTTTCCTGCTGAGTTTTTCCTACCCAGGAACATTATAACCAATGGAAAAATAAAGACAAGCAGAGTATTCATCACTTAAATCCAAGATGACTCTCATAGGTTGCAATTATTTTCACACAAAATATTAAAAGATGATAGGGTAATTGTGGGTGCCAAGTTAATAAATGGTGCATGATGAATGGGTAGACATTCATTTATAGATTTTTAGTTTTGTGAAATTATATCTTTCTACACTTGCTATAAATTAGATGGATGTCTGGAAATTACCATCTTTCTTGCATGGAACTAGTAAAGTTTGGCACAAGTTGAAGGGAAAAGCCAGTATTGGACTTACCTAAATAATCACTTACAACAGTCCTCTCAAAAATATTGCCTCGACTTTCAATTTGGGGACCAAGATTGACAGTTTGGAGACTAAGATCGAGAGCAAGCATTATTCCAATTAAATATGGAACTGTTTGTTTACGAGGCAATGACACTACTAAGAAAAGGAAGATGGACACACACAGTGCACACATTCGAGAAAGAAAATGAAGATGGACGCACACATAGGGGACCAAGATCGACAGTTTGGAGACCAATATCGAGAGCTAGCATTATTCCAATTAAATATGGATATGTTTGTTTACCAGGAGACCGCAATACTAAGAAAAGGAAGATGGACACACACAGTGCACACATTCGAGAAAGAAAAGGAAGATGGACACACAATGTACACATTCGAGAAATTCAAAAGAAGACTATGTATGACTTACCTTGGAGGTAGATTTGAAAACTTCATCAATAGCTTTGAAAACTCCTCATGTACTAGCTTGGAAAGCTAGGAATCCCAAAATAACGCCATGAATTTCATATTTATAAATTTAAGGAATAACAGACTTACAGATCAGGGTATACAGTTTCAAAATTATTTGACAAATTTTCCAAATTTCTCCGTCCGATTTCCAAATTTATCCCTTCAATTTCCATGGAAAACTCGACTTCTAACGGAACCCATTTTTCTTCGATAAATTTTCATAAATTTCTGAGCTAAAAGCATTTTCCTTCCCACCAAAATACTTATGTTCTCCGCCATCCGCCATTCATTTCATTGTAAAAAAATTTGTTGTAGTCGCGGCAAATTTTAGTAGGATAAACTTAAAAAACACCATTCCCGCTAAAAATACTCCTCGTAGTGGGATGATTCTTCCATACCCCATTGCCTTCAATTACCAAAAGAATCTCGTGACAGTCACCCAAATTTTCCCCCTTCGTCCATTTTTTGGGACAAACCTTAGGTTTTGCCACTTTGTTCAAGATATAAGTTTAATAATAACATAATACTGCATTTAGATTTAGTTTTTTTTATGGTAAAAGTATAAAATAAATTAACATAATAATACTATAATATTGCATTTAGATTTAGTTTTTTTCATGTTAAAAATATAAAATACATTAACATTTACTTTGACTATTATTATATTTACACTATAAATTTAATATTGTGTATAACAATGTTTTTCCATATTTAAAAAATAAAAACCATTACAAATGGTTATAAAGTATAATGCTTTTTTAATAAAAAAATTATTAATAATTATAAGAAAATTCATGGTTATATAAATTGAAATATTGAATAATTTTTTCAATATTTTTATATATTTTAAATGTTATTTATAAAACTTTAAAAATTGATATGATAATAAAATATTATATTTTTATTAAATATTAGATATAAAATTTTAAAATAATCATGCTATTAAAAAAATTATATAAGAATATATGTGATTTATTAGATTATATCAATTATGAGAATATATGTGGTTTATTGTTTTTTATTTTATGTACTGTAATATTTTTTATATGAATTAATATAAATTTTATATTAAAAAATAATAGTGATTTTTTTATTTTTTTAATACTATTATAATTATATTTTTCATTATAATTTAAATATAAATATATTTGATTTTTACATTTATTAAATATATAAAAAGTAGTGGTCTATTCATTTAAAAAAATAATAATATAAAATTCAAAAGTTTCCTATCATTTATTATGTGTGCACAAGAATCTAAATATTTTTAATCAATATCTCTTAACTCTACATTAACTCAATATACTTGTCAACTACCATTAATGAGATGATTTAGGTTGACTTTCATTATATTTTCATTAGATTTAATGTGACATGGCATATTTGTAGTGTGATGTGGCTTTATTTTTTAATATTTTCCTTGGGAGGCCCATTTTAGACCCCAAATTTCCTCTAATAAGTTGTGGGATACTCTGAAAGCTTGAAGGCTTACAGAATATACTTCCCAGGGTTCAAGAAGATTGACATTAGCAGAGATGTAACATTTGACGAAGATTCAGCCTACATCAAATCCAGGAAGAGACCGGCTGAAGAACCTGAAGAAACAAGACAACCCAGAATTCATGATACAACCATGAACGAAAAAATTCAAAAGAAGATCGAGAATTAGAAGAACCTCAAAAACATGTAGATCCACCTCAGGAGAAGAATCCTCATAAGAGGAAACCTGCTTGGGTACGTGAAATTATCCAAGGTGCAGAAAGATATGGAGCTTCAGAAGAAACACCTAGAGGAAGAAAGAGAACTAGGTCTTGCTCCTGTTATGTAGCCTTGCTATGTGACATTATTGATAAACAACCTTCCAACTATGAAGAAGCGGCAGGACGGAAAGAATGGAAGGATGCTATGATCGAAGAGTATCAATCGATCATGAAGAATGATGTTTGGGATGTTGTCCAAAGACCAGAAGGGAAGTCCATTGTAACTTCCAAATGGATCTACAAGATCAAACATGCTATAGATGGCAGCATAGAGAAATATAAAGCAAGATTCGTGGCTTGTGGTTTCTCCTAGAAAGAAGGAATAGAGTATGAAGAAATCTTTGCACCTGTAGCTAGATACACTTCCATCAGATCAATACTTGCTCTGGCTGCAGTGGTGAAATGGAAGATACACTAGATGGATGTCAAGACTGCTTTCTTGAATGGTGTAGTGGAAGAATAAGTATATGTGGAGCAGCCACTCGGTTTTGAAACACATGACAGGGAATCTCATGTGTGCAGATTGAAGAAATCCCTGTACAGTTTGAAACAGGCACCCAGGACATGGTATGACAGAATTGATGGTTTCCTATCTAGTTTGGGCATTACCAAGAGTAAAGCAGATTCCAACCTTTACTATAAGGTTGAAGATGGCACCCAGTGATACTCCTACTGTATGTGGATGATTTGTTTGTAACATAAATGGATGGGTTGATTGTTGATACGAAGAGGAAACTTGCTTCCGAGTTTGAAATGAAAGACTTGGGTATGATGCACTATTTCTTGGGCATGGAGGTGTGGTAGAATGTGGATGGAATCTTCCTTGGACAAGGGAAGTATGCAGTAGATATCCTAAATAGATTCAGGATGATGGACTGCAAGGCCATAACCACACCTATGGCATCGAACATGAAGCTATTGAGTGATGCTTCATCAGAAGCGGTTGATGCTACAATGTATTGTTAGATGATTGGGTCCTTGATGTACCTGATGAACACGAGACCATATATCTACTTTGTTGTGAACACCTTGAGCCAATTCCTGACAGATCCGAGACATGTTCACTTGATTTCTGCAAAGCATATTCTGAGGTACCTGAAGGGTACAGTTGACTATGGGCTCAAATACGAGGCAAATCAGAAGATTAACCTGGAGGGTTATGTTGATTCAGATTGGGCAGGCAATGCCATCGATAGGAAGAGCACTTCATGATGCTGCTTCAGTATGGGATCAGGTGTGATCTCTTGGTTTAGCAGGAAGCAATCCTGTGTGGCACTGAGTACAGCTGAAGCAGAGTATGTCGCAGCTTGTTCGACTAGTTGTGAGGCAGTATGGCTAAGGAAGCTACTGTCTGATTTATTTGATCTCTAGTTGGATGCTACTTGTATATATTGAGATAACCAGAGTTGTGTGAAGTTGTCAGAGAACCCAATGTTCCATGACAAGTCGAAGCATATCAAGATCAAGTATCACTATATCAGGGATATGGTGTAGAGAGGAGCAGTGAAGCTCCAGTATGTTGTGACAGACGAACAGATAGCTAATGTGTTGACGAAGCCATTGGCTAGAGTGAAGTTTGAGTACTTCAGGGAGAAGATTGGTGTTCTCCAGATCGAGGCTCCCTCCAAGGGGAAATGATGAGACCTAGATCCATTTTGACATGGTGAGAGGATTAGGTCCCTTCCATGGTCAGATGTAAGGGTTGAGCCATTCTGTCATGGTGAGAGGATTGGTTCCTTCCATGTCAGATGTGAGTGCTGAGCCATTTTGATGTGACTATAGGATTGGTTCCTACATGATCAGATATAAGTGCTAAATTCCATTCTTGGAATGGAGGAACCTGGTCAGTTACCAAGAATACTCAGCTTAGTGCTGAGTTTCCATTCTATGGGAGAATGGAGGCACCTAGTCAGTTACTAGGAATACTCAGTCTGGGACTGAGGTCCATTCTGATATGACCATGGGATGTAGTCTTACATGATTAGATGTGAGTGCATGGCCATTATGATGTGATTGAGGGATGTGTTCCCACTTGATCAGATATAAGGGCTGATGCCATTCTCTGGGAGAATGGAGGCGGCACCTGGTCAGTTACTAGGAATCCTTAGTCTAGGACTAAGAGCCCTTTCGATGCGGTGTTTTTGAACATGGTAGAATGTAAGTGCAGAGCCCTTTCAATGTGGTGTTTTTGAACATGGTCGAATGTAAGTGCAGAGCCCTTTCCATGTGGTGTTTTCGAACATGGTCAGATGTAAGTGCTGAGCCTTTTCGATGCAATGTGTTCGCACATGGTCGGATATAAGTGCTGAGCCATTATGGCACGATGTGTTTACACATGGTCATATGTGAGTGCTAGTCCCTTTTGACAAGATGAGGTCAGATGTGAGTGCTGGGCGTGCCTTTTTGACAAGATGAGGTCAGATGTAAGAGCTGGGCAGGCCATTCTGACTTAGGGTAAGATATAAGTGCAGAATACCTACATGAAGGGTAGGCCTACAACCAGCATGAAAAAGGGCTGGATCTGTAGAACTTCCTGTGACGAGAAGAATCAAGAGATAGCACCGATGATGATGATCCAGAATTGATGATGATCCAGATGTGATGATGATCTAGACTTGATGATGATCCAGATCAAGTGATGATCCATATTTGATGATGGTACGGTGATGATGATCTAGCAGTGATGATCCAGTAGTCGTGATGAAGAATAATTGAATAAGAAGATGACTTGAAGATGAAGAAGACTTGAAGACGAAGAAGACTTGAAGATGAATATAACGAGATGATCCAGTCGATACAGAGAAGAAGACCGGTGCTGAAAATTGCGTTGAAAGAATACCTTCCTAGTTAAGAGGGAGTGTTGATGTATTTGTAACTTCGGAATGTATTCACTTATATATATTATGTCTTGTACCCCGATGTTTATTCTGGGATGTGTCTGTAATGTAATTGAGTCATGCCATGCCTCGATGTTCCGATCGGGAGGTTCTATAATGTAAACAAGTCATGTCAAGTCATTGTGGGTAACCCTCCCATTGTTCAAGGGTTAAAGTTCCTGCAGTTTCGGGGCACTAGGGTTGTTAGACTCACATAGTGAAGTCGGCCCTAGGAGGGTTTAGTCAAGTCAGGAATTAGTATAAATAGAGAGCTAGCCTCTCTATTTATCACACACTCACTCACACTCAGTTGTAGCGCATAGCTGAGGAAGAAGAAGACATTGGGGCTAGGAAGAAAGAGGTTACTACTGTCGGAAGATCATCTTACTGTTTTTTGGGGCTTTGCTATTTGGTGTTGATTCTATCTCTAAGGAAGTTGTGGGGTTTTCTCCATTTATGGTTTCCTTGAGGAAAAACATTGTGTTCATTATTTCTTGTGTTTGATTGCTGTGCTTGTTATTCTCTCAGTTAAAGATCCTAATAATGCTAGCTTAATGTTAAAAATCTAACAAATGTTACATCCCTACTAATCTTGATATGATGGAATCTCGAAGGCTTTGGAGACTTCATAGTATCCAACAAATATTCCCTTCTTTCCAGAAGGATGCAAGTTGGTTCTCTTCTCTTTCTAAATATGCACATATACTGGACAACCAAATATCTTGATATGGATCACTTAATATTTCTTTCCTGTATAGATCTCTTCAGGAGTCTTGAATATAATCTATTCTGCACATATACAGATGTTCTTGCTACTTCAGCCCATAGGTGCATGGGGAGGTCTTGGTCATGAATCATAGTTTTCATTGCTTCCATAATAGTTCTATTATTTCTTTCTACAACACCATTATGTTGGGGATTATAGGGAGTGGTTAGTTCCATCTTGATTCCTTCCTCCTCACAAAATGCTTCAAATTCCTTTGAAGTGTATTCTCCACCATTATTTGTTCTCAGTGTCTTGATTCTCTTTTATGAAAGGTTCCCTATCAAGGCTTTGAATTCATTGAATTTCCTGAAAAATTCACTCTTGTTCTTCAAGAAGTATATCCATACATTTCTTGAATAGTCATCAATAAATGTGACATAGTATTCATATCCACTTAAGGATATGGAGGGCATAGGACCACATACATCACAATGAATTAGTTCTAATGTACCGTTAGTATTTGTTTTACTTTTCAGCAAGGGATTCTTGACGTTCTTTCCTCTTGCACATCCTTTGCAAGTTCCCTCATGATCAATATTCAGAGCTGGTAACCCCGTTACTACCTTCATCACATAGGGCGATGATTTGTAGTTGATGTGAGCAAGCCTTCTATGCCACTGTTCACTTGAGATGGTATTCTCTTGGACAAGAGCTATCTATAGATGTATTTTGAGTTTATACAATCATGCTTCTTCTTCTCTAATGACCACAACATATTCAAGTGTCTTTTATTTGGACCACATAAGTACTTGTCCATCTATAAAAGAAACTCTATATCCTTTCATATCTAGAGCTGATATGGAAAGTAAGTTCTTTTTCAAACCTGGTACATACAATACTTCCTTCATCTTCATGGAAGTCCTAGGGTCAATATTGTAACGTGATTCACCAATACCTTTGATGGGATATTGATAGTCATCTCCCAATGATACCTTTTGGGGATAGTTCTTTTCTTCAAGACTTGACAGAGTTTGATTCTTCCCTGTCATGTGCTTTGAGGTAGAACTATCAATAGTCCATGTGTCTTCTCTAGGTGTTACACACCCAAAGAGTGCATAGAATAGTACATATTCATCTACATCTTCTTCTTTTGTTAATCTATTTCGAGGTCTTTCTTCTTCATCCTCATATTTAGCTAGATGAGCATGATGTCTCTTGTTGTTGTTGTTCTTCTTTGGTGATGGACACTCTCTGGATAGCCATCCTATATTATGACAGTTGTAGCATTGATACTTATTCTTTTGAAACTTGTTTTTGGAAGGTTTATGATTACCCTTCTTGAATTTTTATTGTTTCCTTTCTTTAGTATGGATGGATTGATCTTGATCATCTTCTCTGAGTAGAGTTTCTCTGTTGGCTACTCTATATTCTTCTTGAATGCAATCTTCCCATACTATGTCAAACTTAATACTTTCTTTTTTGGCACACAAAGTCTGTATTAATGAGTACCAAGGTCTAGTGAGACCATTGAGTGTAGTCATAACTAGTTCATCTTCATCAAGGGTGTCTCCAATAGCACTTAGTTGTTCTCTAAACTGGAAACCATTGTGAAGTATTCTTGAATTTATTCTCCTTTTATCATCTTGGTTCCCTTCAGTTGAGCTCTCAAATTCATATTTCTGTTGATGTTCCTTCCTTCATACATTCCAGAAAGATCATTATACATATTCTTTGGTGTCTTCTTAGATAACAATTTAGGGATCAAGTGGTATTTAATAGAATCAACAATGATCCTCATTGCATTGAATAGGTCTTTTTCATGCTTCTCCTTAGCTTCAACTTCTTTTGGTTTTGCAATTTCATCCTTGATGTACTTCCTCAATCCATTCTCTCTGAGGATGATACCAATCCTCTACTTCCATGCTACGAAGTTTTCTATGCCTTCCAATTTGTCCTCAAGCTTAGTGCTTAGGGCCATCCTATCCATTAGGTCATAAAAAAATGAAATTTCTCAAAATGAAAAGATGAACTTACCAAGAGATGTGCTTGAATGAGGTGAGTTGGTTGGTCCAACTGGTTTCTGAAGATACCAAATCTTCACCCTTCAAATCCTACTTGCGAGGTTGCAACACTGTAGAATTTCTTGTTCTAGTTTTCTGGTTCACTTCCAAACTAGGGTTTGGATTTCCCAACAACCCAAAAAATTCGATCCTGGGATCAATAGATGCCCTCCAAGGAGGCATAAATTTCTATGTAAGAAGATATTCTAAACTCCAAATTTTGTAGAAACCCTAATTTCTTCCAGAGAGGTAGGAGAGGGAGTTTCACCTTGTGAAAGTTGTCCTATTCATGTTAGCTCTGATACCATGTTAAGATTACACATGCTAGACTAGATATCATTAGTGTTCATTTCAAATTCACATCAGTAGCATATACAGAGGCACTGATAGAAACACAATCACAAGATATACACAATAATTATCTTGGGAAACCCTCAAGGGGAAGAAAACCCAACAAAACTTCCTATGTATAAGATGTATAAGATATAACCCCGAAAAAAATCATTCTCCTCCTTGTTTTTCTCTCTCTATCTCTCTCCTATGCGCTACACAAGTGAGTGTCTGCATGTTTAAGTGAGAATCACAACACTTCTATTTATACACATTGAGCCAACTGACTTTTACCCTAAATAAGTCATCCCCACTAAACTGTCTAGGCCTACTTCACCTAGGAAGACTCAAAACAATATTTTATATTATTCATTAGGGTACTAATGAACCGACTTACAATGGAGGCTTTACCTCATGACTCTATGATAACCAATTACAATAGTGACACCCCAATGGAGGAATAATAACATCTCCCTTGGGTTACATCAGTAAAATACATTTAGAATATCCTTTGAAGTTACAATATTCAACAATGAGTACCTTAGTTAAATCATGTGATTTATGTGAAATTATTGTCAACACATCTAGAGATAAGATATTAATTTGAATGGAATTTTGATTCAAGGTTTTTTCCAAATGTGGGTTATCAATATGTAAATTATGAGTGGTTGGAGAAACCAAACATCTTGTGTGGTTTAGTATGAACACAACTACACATAGGTAGACCTTAAACACAATTCTTCTCCACAATAAGTAAATTTATACTTGTTTTTTTTTCTTTTCAAACCTTTGGTTTGGACAATGCATATTATATATTGGTAACTATTCATATCAAATAGTTATAAATAAGTTGCAAAATCATGAGTGAATTCATATACTTCTATACCTTGTTAAAAGATAAGTCCTTGAGTGTGGACACAAGTGGAACTCCCTAGTTCAAATGAATCAAATATAGAACAAAACAAAACAATATATGCAAACCTTCTCCTAGATCAATCAAATATTGACAAGGAACGAAGTAGAGAAGACTTACTTATTATATGGAGTTTTTCCTTGCTATCCTCAAGCTGTTGCAATCCAACTTTGCGTATGAAAGAACCTGTAATAGATCCAACATAAACAAATAGCAAGTGGATTGACCTTAAAACAATTTAACTAATCTAAGCAAATTACTAAGGAAACTTAATATATATGATGATAAAAATCAAATATGGGAACAAAATGCATCATTGTATTAAATGTAGCGGAAATAAGTACAACCATATTACTTAGTGTCGTAGTCTCCTTCCGATAGATTCCTCCTACTCCAAGGTGTCACAATTTTCTTGAAAGGAAGCACATAAAGAGTCTAACACTATGGGAAACTTTCTCCACCATCTACCTGCTATGAATTCCTCCTTTCCTCACCCATGGATAAAGGCTACATTTACAAGACAATGAGGGTAAGAGAAAGGTAAGAATATCAGGGAAAGTGGATGAGAGGGGATCCCACCCATTGTGGACCTCGATCTAGATACACATAAATAGGAAGCAAAGGCTATCCAATTAGATTCTTCTTTGGACGCTTCTCAGAAACCTATTTTTCTTCCCGTACAGAGGCTAAAGCTACCTGTTAGTGGAGAAATGTACCTCTCAATAGGGAGACGTATCTTGTTGTGGAGGTAAGGTGTTCCATTGATGTGATTTGTAGTGGGACACCACACATTGAGTGAGTTGCGATACATCTTCCTAGGAGCGAAAAACATGCCGAAGTTGCTAAATAAGTGAATCTGTAAGGGAAGAAAAATAATATATCATCCTTTACGAAAATTCCTTCAAGGATTGTGGCAACATGAGGCTACACAATATGATACTAACAAAAATACCATGTAACATATTCCCCCCCAATGTATGAATCTAGAGAGAAGTGATAGGTGATGTACTTTGATGTGAATTTTGAAGAGAGGAACCATCGGTTGCAAAACTAACAACAACAATCAAGGGCTTTGAAATACAAGTTTTGACAAATATGAACCAGATATATCAATGACTCAAATCATGGCTGTCGATCAATACACTATAGATCCATGCAAATACTAGAGGTGTATATGGCCACTAAATATACAAGCATGGACCCATAACATTGAAACAAGATACAAATCATAGCCACAAGACCATACACAATGGATCTACAAAACAAAAATTACATAACCACCAACCAACACAGTGTGGATATATGGGAGAGAGTACCTACATGATGTTCATATGGGAAGTAACTCAAACAGTCTCCATCACAGCCTGGGAAAGATATGCAACAAAAATATCATAGGCTCTTTAAACCAAACTCCAACCTAATATGATCCTAACCATGTGAATAAAGCAGTTGAAGTTGAACATGGTAGGAACCACTTGATTATCAGTCAATGATGTAAATCGTTAACAAGTGTGAGGGAAATCACTAGTGATGACAATGATTCCCAAGGTATCACAACACATTCCAACAAATGTGAATAAATGAGCTGAAGTCAAACATCTGTGAAATCATTCATTCAGAGGTCAATGATGTAAACCTATTTTTGAAGGCAAGAAATCCTACCATTGAGGCATGCAGGATTCAAGGTACTAGGTTGTCTCTAAACCTAATTCCTGGATGATGCACTGGTGTTGACACGGATTGATTCGTCAAAGGAGGGCCATGATGTGTCCCACATCATTGGCACAAAACTGATATAGCATGATTTTGGATGGTATATCAAATGAATATGAATTGACACAATGTGTACATGTAAATGATGTTGAGATATTGGTTCAGGGATGACTGACATGATAGAGGTATTGGCAACTGCAAAGTTTGACTCAAATATAAGACTCCCCTTGAACACTTTAGGGCACAATAAAAATGACTTCATAGCATTACCTCAATGAGATAGAGGCCAAGGCATAATGTTACATCAATGAAGAATTCTTTGGATGACCCAAAGGAATACATAGATTCATAGTCTTGATAGGACCCAAATACAAGGTGATTACCCAATTGTTTGGATGATATACAAACATGTGCCATGTTCAAGTGTCATAACAAGCTACCATAGATACTGATCCAGATGCACTTCCCTTCCCTTATTCCCCATCATAATTAATGAGTACCTATTTGCTTATTAATGAGCTTAAGGAGGATAACAAATTATTGGTATATCTTATCCTTTGGTCGATTCCAATCCCATATGTTAAACCTAAGAAAGAAGGGTTTCGGTCCCGAAAGGATCCTTTAATCTTTGATTTTACAAGTCCAAAGAAGATAAAATCGAAGATTTTTCATATTTAGAGAGTTTGAAAAAAAAAAGACTCAAGGGTAAACTTTTTTGTAAGTTTAGTTCCCAAGGCCCAAAATAGTATAAAATAATACCTAGGAGAAATTTCTTAATCGGTAGCTAAATAAGGTATTCCTACTTTGTAATTAGTTAACTAGGTACAAAAAATGGGTAATGTAAGTTTTAAACATGTGTAGAGAATCAAAGAATACATATTATTTTAAGAAAAACAAATCTTACACCACAACATTCACACATAAAACATATAGATTTACCCTGGAAACCCTTAACTAAAAAAACCAACAAACCTTGGAACCACACATCCTATCTTCTCATTATCATAATGAATAACTCACAACAAAATATATGGATTCCATAAAATCCAAGACCTTAATACATTAATATGGATTAGAAAATAGACCCTAATCCCTTAACTGGGATTAAATTACATATTTTTAGAAAATTCCCAAAAAATTTGGCTCACTGTGCTCGTGTTGGAAACATCCTAATGGCCATTTCCCAACCCCTTTTTGTGAAGGTGCCAAAAGGGATCGTTAGGCATGCCACTAGCAAGAACACCTCCCCCCCATACATGAAAATAATATAGCACATACCAAATAGGTAAACTATCACTATATAGACGTTCCTTCAATAACAAGCATAAGGCTTAAGGAGTTTATAGAGTGTGAAGGAAAACGATATCACTTGAGTTGTTCCAATGATTTACGAGTATGAGGAAATGAATAGTAAAATCCATGCTATTTTACTAAAGGTTTAATGAGCATAATAACATAATAAAAATCTATTATAATCATTTACATGTTTTCACCGGAGCATGAAAAAAAAAGTAATCTCAAAACCCTCAAGGTGTGAAAATAACTTGGACTTGTGACTTCATTGTTGTGTTTTAATCACAAAACAAGTGTGAGAAACCATAATAATTTTTTTTCTAGGGGAATAGACAACTGGAGACTGGGATGGTACTTGCATGACACAGGGTCCAAGGATCCAATCCCGCTACCACTATACCCCTAGGTGCCCCACACATCCCACAAGCATGAGACACATGTAAAGACGAGTGTGATTTGACCTCGTGACCTCCAATTTACAACATGAAAATTCATATCAAGTGAATAGCCAATGAGCCACACCTGTGTGGGTGAGAAACCATAATAATTAATAAATAAAGGGATTTTAAATGAAAATGGTTAAAAACAATAAAAAATATACAAGATAACATGATAAAATATTCTCTTTCAACTCAATAAAAGGAGGTGAATGGGATGCATTTTACCATTTCATTCTTACTCTTCTTACCATAGAGGGTAAAAAACCCATTTGTGGTGATATCTTGTGTCATAGATTCTAGCTACTTCAGGTAGTGGATTCTCATTTCGTCAACTCCAAGTAACCATTCTCATCCTCCATTTCATTTTTTGGGTTGAATTGTTGCTATTTTTCATTGTTTTAGGTAGATTTGGGGCCGATTTTTAGGGAGAAAAACGTGCTCATGTTGACGGGACCGCCTTTTTCAGGAAACATGTCAAGAAGGGATGAAGCATATCCAAAAAGGGTGATCCGTGTTGATGGCACTTTGTAAATGAAGTTAGATTGCGCCGACCATGAAATGTGGAAACAAAAGACAAAACAAAACGAATTTTTGGGGGTTTTCTTTAAATAGATAGCTTCTAATGTGTCATTTTATGGTTTTGCATGTTTTAATCAAAGAAAATATTGGAGTGGAGGGAGAGGGATCACAAGTTGGAGAATTATAAGGGTTGGATTATGCCAACACCATGTTATTCCTCTAAGAATATGAGCTCAAGAAATTCTTCCCAACTCCAAACAAGAGAGACCAAGTCCATTTATTGGAATGTTTGGTGGGAATTTGGGATTCTGTTTAAAGTCATTTCTAGGAGGGAACCCACATCCCCACTCTAGATATAGAGGATATCTAATTTTTTACTGGGATCTAAAGGAGAGGAGCTCATGCAATCATATCTAGGAAGAGCGGGGGTGACGAAAATGTTAACTCACTCATTCATGAGTATTATGTACCTAGGACTAGGAAGTATGACGAAAAGGATGAAGTGTGTAGGGGTGGCATAGACAATACTCTAGTTAGAGGTCCAGTTGGAAGAGGGTTCATTAAATTCAGTTAAACCCATGGCATATTTGTGTTTATAGGGTAAGGTACTCTAGGGTAAACATTTCTCAAAGCAATGGGTTGGTATATTTGTTTCATAGCCATATTTTGATTCCCTAGGTATGTGTAACCCCATGCAGGTTGAACCCACATAGGTATCCCCCACATTGAATACCCCTGATAAGGTTGTCCCATGGCTGGAGGCATACCTCGAGTCATATTGTAGGTAATAGATGAAGGTTTCCCTTGAGGTACATTCTATCCACTAACCAAGGGTTTTCCCCCAGTCACATTTTGACCACTAACCAAAGGTTTCCCCATACTGACATTTTTCCTCGTGGTTGAATATTGTCCTCTATTTGCAAGATTAACATTGGCTTAGGGTTTCCCCTAATCTGGAGGTGGGAAGAGGGATAGAACCAACCATTGGATATTGAGTCCATACAACTAGAAAATATGGTTGGCCTAGTTCATAAGATACCACATTGGGCATTGATATTCTTAGTGAAGGAACAATGTAAGAATCAATGGGGGTGTGGTATTTGGGATTAACTAATTTTGAAGTGGACAGTAAAGAATAATTACAATTTCAAAGTCTCACATTTTTTCCAAGTTCCCATATACAGGATATAGTGTCATTAAATGGTCCTAAAAAATTATCATTTGGGATGGGTCTGGTAGGACATAAAAGTGGAGGTGGAGTTAATTACGCAGTTGATGGTGTACAAAAATAATAAATAACTTGTCCTAAGGAAGTGCTCCAAAATGGAGCAGATGGAACATAAATAGTTTCTACTAGATGATTTAGAGGTTGGTTGGATATCCAATATATGGGTCTAGGATTCCCTTCAAGTGATGCATGAAAATATGTATCGCTCGAAGAAGATTTCTCTACCATCATTGGTCCCGTGTGGGTGGTTGTAACATCCCCCAAGGATATAAAAGGGTCCTAGGGAAACATCATTATCTCTCTAAATCTAATTATATAATTTTATCACATTGGATTAGTTAAACAAATCTTAAAATTCATTTTTGAAGATTTAATCACAACAAAGTCCCTTTAATTATCAATACATTAAAATAAATTCAATATCTATTCCAACGTCTGACTCAAGGGCCGGAAATAAATATTAAAAATTTATAGAAACATGAAATATCCATTCCAATCCAATTCATACATAAATTCCATCTCTAAATTCCATTTTCTTTTTATCACAATTAACTAGTAATTAGTGTTCCAGTTATGATACTTAACGACACTTAGCGCAGAATTGACGATACTTAATTTAATTTAATTTTTTTATTACTTAATTTTTTTTTATAAATTCCAATGGATAATAAACACCTAATAACATGTAAATCATTCCTAATTACCATTTTCCAATTAATTAAATATAGTAATTATGAAAATGATTCCATGAGAACTAGTTAACTAGTTGTTCTATCATTAATAGCTAGTCTTGCACAAATTCAACACACAACCATGGAAATGAACCAAAAAGTGAACCTACACCCATTATACGCATATTTAAGCATGCACGTACATCAAAATAAATTAATTTTTTCATATATGATCTAAGTACATAAACGAAGAATATTTTAATTTCAATCAATACAACTAGTTAATGAACACTGCTAGGAATTCACTCGAACCAATCATATCGAGTTCCGAGGAAAGTAGAGGTGAATATAAATGTATGGAAAATATAATTATACATCACATGAAAATTACCAAGAATGGAGAATATCTTTGTACATTAATATTTTACAAAAATCAAAGATTCAAATCCAAAAACTATTTACCAATTTCACTGTAATGTACCTAGTTTCCAATTTAACTTTCCAAATGACAAATAAAGAGAAATATATCACTAATGTAGCTCATTTACATCATATAATAGTTAAAATACAATCATATGGATGTATATTTAGTCCCATATATAGTCGATTAAACAACTCATAAAACTAGTTAATTCTACTCATCCGAATTGACTAGTAATTCTAGGAATCACTAGAATAATTAAATCCACAGATCATAGAATAATTCAAGTGAATTTAAAAATATAATTAATTTTTTTTATCAGTCATAAAATAGGTATATATCATTGTAACAATTTTTCAAACACTTCACATGCAAAGTCACAAATCTACTCAAAACAATTCCATTGAAGGAGCTAGAAATTGGAAATTGATCTAGAATTTCGATAGACATTTCCCCAACACTATAAAGAATATTTATGCTCAAATATTGAAAAATATTCAATATTATTGATCATACATAAGAATAAAACTAACACTCAATCATTTTTACAAACACTTTATGTGCTAAGTCTCCAAATTATGCCAAACAGTTCGATTGAATAACTAGCTTTTGAATAAAAGGTAGAAGCATCAAAGAAAAGTGTATTAAACCATTCAGAGGTTGATGTAACATAAAAATAAACATTATATCATGAATAGGGGAAGAAATATAAGTTCTATAGTGGTGGTACCAAATAATTATTTTCTCAATCAAATCGTACACAAAATCCCAAAAACTAGTTTCCAATTAAATTTACTTGCATAAATAGATTGAATTTTGTCAAAAATTTATTCCACAAATAACTCATACGTTTCATAAAAAATTTCATGTGCATCCATAAATAAATCATATTATATCCAACTTATTTAAACAAACAAGATATAAATCACTTATCTTATCAGCGCACAATTGGCATCATCCAGACCACGTTCCACACAGTCTTTGGAACTGTCAAGACGACAGATCTCACTTTGAAAAGTTACCCCCGAGCTGAGGCCACATATCCAAAATTGAGGTGAAATCAATAATATCTCAAGTATCAATTTGAGAATCCAAAACTCTATTTCTCACCACATACTTCCTCTTCCACCCCTCTACCAACTGTAATGGTAATCCATAGGGCCTATAGGCCATCAGGATATCACCATTCACTATTAGGATTTATGTGCAGATCCAAGATAGAGCCAAGTAATGGACATGGAGGAACTGCACCTGAGTTTTCTAGGATTATTGCAAAAGCCATACAAGATCATAGTGCTTCAAGCACAAAGTTCATGGTTTCCCAATATCACAAGCTTACCAAGCTCTCACCATTAAACATATGAAAAACCATAATAAACAACCATCCAAAAGAACCATGAAAAACAAACCCCAAAACAATGATATCAAACATGGATTTATAGACCAAAGAAGGTAGTTCTAATTCAATGGGGTGAAACCAAGCCAAGTTAATCCACCTTGAGTCAATCCAGGAGGGGTTATTCAACCCTAATAGGTTAAATATAATCTAACCCAAGCAATTCAAATTTCAAGGAGAGTGAGTCCAATTCACTCCACCCAACTCAAATTCATGTGTGGACACGTCATCCATGAAGAAGAATCAAAATTAGTGAAGTGAGGTGTCACATAAGCCAAGGCATATTCCCAAAACATCAAAGTGGGGGGGGGTTACACAAGGATTTAGACAAGATCTACATAAGTATTTAAAAAATGAGTTACATAATTATTTACACAATTCTTAAGGCTAAAAATAGCCAGTGAGAGAACACTTTGTGAATGGGAGTTACAAAACCAAGTGTAACCTACACAAAGGAGTTAAAAAACCACCGAAGGGGATCATTCAACAAGTGGAACCCACCCAAACACCAAGGAGGTCCACTAAATCATGAATTAGTCTCAATAATACCAACATATGCTATAATAATCAAAATTTGGGTTCATTGTACAATGTTTGGGTTATCATCAACTAATAAAGACACCAAGGCATAAATATGGAAGAAGATCAACCAAACAAGTTATAAAGTGATAGGAATGTCCCCATTACCCCTCACATTGTGGATCTAGGAATCCCATACTCTTTTAGTAGTACTTAATGTGCCAGTTGTTTTCATTAATTAATTATTAAAAAAAAAATGTATATAGGTCTTTAACGACCCTTGTTCCATAACCTTGTGCCACAATAATAAACAATTACAAATTACACGTGTCTAGGTATTAACACATGGGGTATTGCATCCCCACCCTTAAACCATGCATCATCCTCGATGCATAATGCATACATGATTTAAAAAAATTCAAAAGGATCACTACCTTCAATTTTCAAGTAGTCCTTCTTAGAAATCCTCTCCTGATAAATTACAATACTTCCCATTGCTACTTTCCTGTTTGTCTCCTCTGCATATGGGATGTGAATCCCTTCACCTAACTCGTTCCTTGGGATACCACATTCCCATTTCTCGGATTCCTGTGAAAGAACCAAGAATAGCAACAACGGTCAATATTCAATCCCCATTATAGGGTCTTCAAGTCTCAACAAATATACATACACCCAAAAGTCATATTTCAATCAACCATATGATTAACATCAAGTATAAAAATATATGATACATGATATAAGATTAATTTTTAACAAATAAACCATGAACATAAAGATAGCTTAAATTAGTCACCATAACACATATACAAAATACAACAACATGAATAACACATGAGAGAATACTTACCTCAAATTTGGGAAACAAGCTCCAATAAAACAATGTTCCTCCCAAAAGAAGAGCACAATTAGTTTAGCAACTATCAAAACTACCTCTTTTGAGAACCACAATGATTCCCACTACGGCTATGTCTCTCTCCATTACCTATGGGGTAGCCATCCCATTTCTTGGCTTCCTGTGCAAGAACCTGGACTAGTAGAGTGATATGTTAGAAACAAAGGGGTGACAATCCACCAGACTAACTCTATAGTAATTGATACTACATTGCTATCTGAGGGATTCTAGGAACTTAGTCCCAACAACTAAACTATATTCTTCAACAAAGATACTTGAGATAGAGATGATTCTTCAACAATGATACTTTTTCACATTCCCAACAAACACATGGTTAGCAGTAAACATATATGCTGTTCAACATGATTCCTAAATTACATCTTTTAAGAAAATAAATTCTAATTAATTACAGGAAATAATTCAGTATATGGAAGGTACTCGAGATATAGATACTTATTCAACAAAATACTTGAAATTCATCTTCCTAAATCCTATTCTAATCAATTTCAATCATATGAAATTATGAAATTAATTTAAGATACATGAAACATGTTTAGATCATTCAATCACATGAGATGCATTACCAAGATGTTTTTGCATGAAGTGACACCAAGATATTTTTCCAACAAGTTGCATGAACTATCACCAAAGAAACCAGACACACTCATATTGAGCAGCATGTCCCATGTCTGCGTGTTGGACATGGACACAGTGATAGAGCGTGTCTGACATGTATCTGTAGCGTGTCTCATGTTCGAACATGCATGTTCCAAGACTGTCAACGTATGTCCCAAAAACATGACACACTAATCACATGAAGGACACGTGGGCCCTCCTTAAAAACATATTTTTACTTTTATTTTGTCATTTGCACTTGTGGAGAGAGCTCAAAGAGTTTTTTTTTAAGGTGAAGAATATTTGAAGGCTTGGGAAAGGTTTCAAAGTCCATTGAATGTGGATTTGGTTGGTTTGATTGCAATCTCAACCATTAAATAAGAATAACATTGTCTCATTCATCTAGGGAAGGAGGTAAAAGGGAAAAGGAAAGGGAGACATGCCTCATCTATTGTCTCCCCTTCTATTCCTATAAACATAATATCTTCTACTCCTCTTGCTAGTGCTCCATTGAACCCTGTTTTAGCAAGAAAACAATCCCATGTGAAAAAATACCCTTTGTGGAGGTACGTGACTTGGAAAGAAGGGCCTGGGGAAAAGCTAGATGGGGGAGGCAATGCGTCTTGGACTTGCAATTTTTTCAAGAATGAGTTTAAGAGAACATACTACTAATTTAAGGGTTGTTTATTGGGCCTTCCTTCTTGTGGTATTTATTCATGTAAAGGAGTGAGTGTTACCCAAAGGAAATTAATGGGAAATGACAATAAAGGAGGCTTAGGAAATGTAGTAGGAAACCGTCTAGCATTCAGCCTCCATTTGCACCTAGAAAAGGTGATACATATCCAACAAGAAAGAGTCCATTTTCAAGTGGTCCAATGGACAATATTTTCCAACAATAGGCATGCGAATAGGTGGACCTCGCTATTGCAACCTTTTTATACCTCAAATTCATCTCATTCAATGTTGCACGGTCACCATTGTTGATTGAGATGTGTCAAAGTTTCATTAAATGAGCTCCACCTGGTTATGTTCCTCTTGGTTCAGAGAAGATTAGAAACACAATGTTGGTTAAGGAAAAGAATTAGGTGGATAAAATTCTTGAGCCAATTAGATCAACATGGCCCTCATACATAGTGAGTATTGTTTCTGATGGATGGACAGATCCAACATGCCATCCACTCATCAATTTTATGGTATCTTCCCAAAATGGATTGGTGCTCTTGAAAGCGATGGATGCTCTTGGGAAATACAAGGATGCACATTTTATGGGTGAGTTATTCATCAAAATCATTGAAGAAGTAGGTGTTGATTCTTGTGTACAAATCATCACAGACAATGCACCTGTTTGCAAGGACACTGGCATGATTGTGGAAACTAAATATCCACAAGAACAAGCCCATAGATATTCTTACCTCCAAGTGGAAACTCCACCACTAACTAATTAGACAAGTTAGGATAGTAATAATTAATAAATGGTATTAAAACATACTGCATGCATAAAATAAAAAGGAGAATAGGAAACACCGTTTAGACAAGTGTCTCATTCCTAAAATAGCCAAGGAGTTACTCATCCATGTAACCATGACCATCCAAGTGGCATAAATATGAATATAAAAGCATACCATCCATAGAAAATACGAAATCCATATAGGATGTAAATGCCACTTAATAAATCATATTAATATTTAATAATAATAGAACTACATCATCTTAATAACTTAACATTAAATTAATATTGATAATCGTACATAGTACATACTATTATAATGACAATTATTTAGTAATCAATTAGAAATCATAATGTACTATTAAATAAGTCATACTACAAGAATAATTTCAATATTAACAATTCAATGGACAGTAAAAGAGATGATGCACATGTTAGAATAATCAGCCCATAGTATTTACCCACTTAGACATTATTTCATTTATTTTGTCTTATTTGCCTAGTCCATGAGTCCCACCATGTGCAAGTTG
>LPNX011149712.1:207937-270437 GCA_001517045.1 Pseudotsuga menziesii
CACAAGCATCAACTAATCAAGTCATTGAATATTAGATATGCATCACATAGTACTTACCAATCAATCTATTGAACAACAAATATGCAATATTAATTAAGTATAAGTCATACAATAAACTAATATCTAAAGTGAGTATTATTATTCTTATATTAACATAAGGGAGGTTAAATTAATCTTACTAACCACATTTGTAAACTCAAATGCACATATACAAAAGATAATAACTCTATAGAAGGCCCAATAGTTGTAGTGTTGGAATTTAAGATCTGTTACCACATGTAATTTCCCCGAGGGATATAAAAGGGTCTGAGGAACATATAATTATATATCTAATTCTATAGTAGATAATTTTAGCATAGTGTATTACTTAAAAATAAATATTAAATTTTATTTTTCAAGATTTAATCACGACAAAGTCCCTTTAATTACCAATAAATTAAAATAAACTCAATAACTTTTCCAACATCTGATCCAAGGGATGGGAAGGATTACTAACACCTTATAGAAACATCACATATCCATTCTAATCCAATTCATACATAAATTCCATCTCTAACGACTATTTACTCTTAATCATGATTAACTAGTAATTAGTGTTCCAATTACATTACTTAATGACACTTAGCGCACAATTGACAATACTTAATATAATTTCCTTTGTTTATCACTTAAACACTATTTATCAATTCCAATGGATAATAAACACATAATAACATGTAAATCAGGCCTAATTACCATTTTCCAATTAATTAAATATAGTAATTATGAAAATGATTCTAGGAGAACTAGTTAACTAGTTGTCCAATACTAACAACTAATCTTGCCGAATTCAACACACAATCATGCCAATGAGATAAAAAGTGAAACTACATCCATTATACACATATTTAATCATTTATTTACAACAAAATATAGTACTTTTGTAGATCTAATCCAAGTACATAAACAAAGAATATTTCAAGTTCAACCAATACAACTAGTTAATAAACACTACTAGGAATTTAATCAAACCAATCATATTGAGTTCCGAGGAACACAGAGGTGAAGATACAGATATGGAAAATAGAATTATACACCATAGGTAATGTAACAATAAAAGAGCATATGGTTGTACATTCATCTTTTTACCAAAAACATAGATTTGAATCCAAAACCTATTTAACAATTTCATTGTAATGTACCTAGTTTTCAAATTAACTTTCCAAATTACAAATAAAGTGAAATATACGAATATTTTACCTCATGGAAATAATATCATATGTCACATACATTCATATGGTTATATCTTTCCTCCCATAAATAGTCCATTAAGCAACTCACAAAACTAAGTAATTCTACTCGTCCGAATTGACTAGTAATTCTATGAATCACTACAATCATTAAATTCACAACTAATAGAATCAATCCAATTAATTTAAAAATACAAATATTTTTTTTATTAGTCATAAAATAGGCATATCTCATTCAAATATTTTTTCAGACACTTCATATGCAATTCCACAATTCTTCTCAAAACAATTCCATTGAAGGAGCTAGAAAATGGAAATTGATCTAGAATTTTATTAGACATTTCCCCAACACTAGAAAGAATATTCATTCTCACATTCTCACACACATTTAAATATCATTTAAAATAAATAAGCATAAAATAGAAATTTTTACAAACACTTCATGTGCCAAGTCTCCAAACTATGCCAGATAGTCCGATCGAAGAACTAGTTTTCGAATAAAAGGTAGAAGCATCAAAGAGAAGTGTCTTAAACCATTATGAGGTTACTGTACCATGAAAATACACATTATATAATGAATATGGGCATAAATATCAGTTATATACCAGAGGTACCAATGAATTATTTCCTCAAACAGATCGTGCACAATATCCCAAAAACTAGTTTCCAATTCCTTCATAAAATGTACGTGCATAAATAGATTGAATTCTATGAGAAAATTATTCCACAAATAACTCATACGTTTCATCAAAATTTCATGTGCATCCATAAATAAATCAGATCAGAGTCAAGTAAATTAAATAAACATGGGATAAATCACCTATCTTATTAACATGCAACTGACATCATCTGGACCATGCTCCACCTAGCCTTTGGCACTGCTAAGTCAAATATCACTTTGACAGACCACCCCCAAGCAGAGGCCACAAATCCTCAAAAAATATGCACTCAATAATAGCTGAAGTATCATCTTGAGGATCCAAAACTCTATTCCTCACCACATACTTCCTCTTCCACCCTTATAAATTGAGCACATAGATCTATGGACAAACACACAACTCACAAGATAGATCACACAATTTGCTTAGTTATTGAAGAATGAAACAGTGCAAAAATGGCTTGCAGCTATGAATGCTTTTCATTAATCAAAGAATAAATAGATAGTAATTACAATGAAGTACAATGGCTTAAATAGCCACATGCAATTCGAATCCACATGAGGAAATTCGAATTGATTAGACTCTACTTGACTGTAGGTAACTAAGACCTTGTCTAAATCACTATTGGAGGACTCAATAGTTAACTGACCTTGTCTAAACCATAACTGGAGTTCATCGGAGTTCTAAAACACAAATCAAGTGTTACATTCAGTGTTGACTAAGGCTAACTGACTGTGGTAGGTGAGAAATGTGCCCCTCCTAAGTGCAGCCATGTAAACCTAGTGCTAATTGAATGTAGAGGACTAGAACTGAATGTAACTGACTCCTAATTTAGCTTGCCTAGTCACCAACTCAACTGAACTGACCTTGGTTGGTTTCGACACTCACAGTGGCTCCTAAATTGTAGGGATTGGTCTAGGAGGCTCCTAAACTGATGCATGCAAGTGCAATAAGTGGCAGTAGGCCTTAATTAGTGTTCCCCACACTTTAGTAATTGAAACATGTGCCCCAATTAGGCCAAGTGGACCCAATGGTGCTAGTGACTAAAAATAGACTCGATGGACTCCTGATTTAGACATGACTCCCGATTTAGACATGACTCTCGATTTAGACATATGACCAAATTGGACAAGGGGGGATTAATAATCTTAACACCCCCCCTGAATGCTAACTTGGAAAATCTGTGGGCCCTGGTAACTAAGACCATAGGTCACCCATTACATCAAGTAAATTAAAGTAACTGCTCAAAAACAAGGTGCCGGGGAAAAAACCACATGGGAAAAAAGCCCCTCCTCTAATTAAGTAGGTAGAATCAGGATCAATCTGGTTCTTTTGTGCATAGGTATCCTGGGGCCTAGCATGTGAACCTCTCCATGATTATGTCTAGAGGAATATTCTTCTTTGCAAGAAGAATGATATTCTCAACTAAATCAGAAATATAGACAGTTGCCAGATGAAGACTGGATCCATGTAGAGAAATTGAAGTCAACTGATAAGTGAGAAAATGTTCTTGAGGATTTAGAACATGTGAGGAACACTCAAGATACTGATATGTTGCATCCATGAACAGAAAACCATGAGTGGTAAGAACAACCCCAAGTGTTAGGAGAAAATGTCCAGGCAGATGCAGAAAATCTCCCTCTTTACCAGTTCTATGAGGAGATGAGCATGTGATCAATGGTAGAGAAGCACTGGGACTGTTGAGAGGGAATGATTGAGATCCATAGTCTGATATAGCTTCTGAAATAGTTAATGAATCACATAATAAAATATCAGCAGCCTCATATGAGGAAACTAACACCAAATCCCCATCAACAGTTTTGAAGAGAAAGTGCGGTACTTGATTTTTCACACCGGAATTGGTGAGAGAAGCTACAAGCATGACTGAAAGATATTGGATTTTAAAATATGAACCAAATAATATCATATCAGAAAGTAAATCAGATCTAAATAGGTTCACAACAGATCCAAAACTATGAAATGAAATCAAATCCCTAGCAACAGTTTTGTAGGAGACTTGTGGTACTTGTTTCTTCACACCATTGATGAGAACAACTACAAGCAGTATTGAAAGATTATGAATTTGATATATTAAACCAAGAAATATGATCAGATATGAATAAGATCATATCATATCCAATAAGGTTAATATCATATTCAAATAAATGGTTAACCGAGATGGTGGATGCACAGCTTTCTTCTTCTTCAAAATTCTGAATTTTGGTGCATGCAATCCTGCAGGAATTTGTTGGAAGATCTAGATCAAGGGGAGCGAATGGTTCACTCTGGTAATCTGATATTTCTTCCAAAATATCCAAGGTATTACATATTTTCACACCAGAAGCAACATTAGAGGGAGAAAAATCAAATTTCTCTTCACTTTCGGAAGCAATTACTGGTAAATTTTGCACAGAATTCAGAGGAAAATCATCGGTGAATGTTTGCATGGAAGTGCAACAGAATTTTTCTTCAATATCAAAAATTTGAATGTATTCTTCTATTTCATCCATATGAGGAGATGAGATATCAGAGATCTCATAAAATTTTGGAGCATCAGGAGAAGGAGTCACTGCATGGAGACTGTCTTCAATTCGAATTGACTGTGTAGAAGATTCTGCTTCTTCTTCATTTTGAACAACTTCATCAGAGAGAGTGGAGGCTGAGAATTTTGGATCAAGAATGCTTATGGTGCTGGATATTCTCTCCAAAGTGATATTATGATCCTCATCAATCATTCCAAAGGTTTTGTCCAATCTTGTCCAGAGTTCCTTTGGGTCTTCAATAGATCTACTGAGGTAGCGCAAGCTAGGAGAAATACCCAGTGCTGTTATTCCAAAAGCTGCATCACATTTATTCAGCCAGTCATTCTCACTAAAAAACTCTTCACTGAGTCCAATAGACACCCCATAGAGACCTCGTCTCATCAGACATGAAATCATCTTCTTCTTCCATTCTGAATAGTTTGTGGATAGGGTGAGAAGAGGAACTGATGAATCCATTCAAAGTTGTACTTGAAAAAACAAAAAAGGGGCACCGTAAGGTCGACAGCCTGCACATTTTAGGTTTTCATAACACCCAGCATAGTTGAACAATATTGATCAATAATTCCTTAACTTGGGGTATTAAGTGGTAAACCTTCTACTTCTGGTGCATAGCTGGAAGGAGCAAGATTGCTAAAAAATGATCCAATAGGAGATATGAGGAGAAGAAGTGCCTTGTCCACTGAGGCTCTAATACCATATTAAATTGAGCACATAGATATGTGGACAAACACACAACTCACAAGATAGATCACACAATTTACTCAGTTATTAAAGAATGAAATAGTGCAAAAATGGCCTGCAGATGTGAATGCTTTTCATTAATCAAAGAGTAATTAGATAATAATTGCAATGAAGTACAATGGCTTAAATAGCCACATGCAATTTGAATCCACATGAGGAAATTTGAATTGTTTAGACTCTACTTGACTGTAGGTAACTAAGACCTTGTCTAAATCACTATCGGAGGACTCAATAGTTAACTGACCTTGTCTAAACCATAACCGGAGTTCATTGGATTTCTAAAACACAAATCAAGTGTTACATTCAGTGTTGACTAAGGCTAACTGACTGTGGTAGGTGAGAAATGCGCCCCTCTTGAGTGCAACCATGCAAACCTAGTGCTAACTGAATTCAGAGGACTGGAACTGAATGTAACTAACTCCTAACTTAGCTTGACTAGTCACCAACCCAGCTGAACTGACCTTGGATGGTTTCGACACTCCCAGTGGCTCCTAAATTGTAGGAATTGGTCTAGGAGGCTCCTAAAATGATGCATGCAAGTGCAATCAGTGGCCGTAGGCCTCAATTAGTGTTCCCCACACTTTAGTAACTGAAACATGTGCCCCAATTAGGCCAAGTGGACCCAATGGTGCTAGTGACTAAAACTAGACTAGATGGAATCCTGATTTAGACATGACTCCCGATTTAGACATATGACCAAATTGGACAAGGGAGGATTAATAAGCCTAACACACCCCACTACAAGGTGCAATGGTTATCTAGACCCTCTAAGACATCGATATGTCACCATTCACCATTAGGATTTATGTACAAGTCCAAGATAGAGTCAAGTAGTGGACATGGCTGAACTACACCCTAGTTTTTTGGGTTTACCATAAACACCATACAAGATCATACTTCTTCAAGCAAAAAATTAATTCACATAGCATAGCATTCATGGTTTTCCAAGCTCATAAGCTTACCAATCTCTCACCATTAAAGGTATGAATAACCATAATCAACAACCATCCAAAATAACCATGAAACTTAAAAACCCAAAACAAGGGTATCATACATGGATTTATAGACCAAAGAAGGTAGTTCTAACTCAACGGGGTTAAACCAAACAAGGGTAAGCCACCTTGAGTCAATCCAGGAGGGGTAATTCAACCACAAGAAGTTAAATCTAATCCAACCCAAGCAATTTGAATTTCAAGGAGAGTGAATCCAAGAAATTCCACCCAACTCAAATTCATGTGTGGACACATAATCCATGAATAGAAATTAAAATTAGTGAAGTGAGGTGTCATACAAGCCAAGGAATCTTCCCAAAATAGCAAAGAGGGGGGGGTGTTACACAAGTATTTACACAATATTTACATGAGGATTTACACAAGGAGTTACATAATTATTTACATAAATATTAAGGCTAAAAATAGCCAGTGAGGGAACACTTGTGCAAATGGGAGTTACAAAACAAGTGTAACCTCCACAAAGGAGTTACAAAACCACCAAAGGGGATCAATCAATAAGTTGAAGCCACCTAAACACCAAGAGGGGGGGGGGGCACTATATCATGCACTAGGCTCAATAATACCAATGTAGGCTAAAATAATCAAAATTTGGGTCCGTTGTACAATGTTTGGGTGATCATTAACTAATAAATCCGCTAAGGAATAAATACGGACCAAGATCAACCAAATAAGTTCTAAAGTGCTAGAAATGTCCCCATCCCCCCTCACATTGTGGATATAGGCCTCCCATACTCTTTTAGTGGTCCCTCATGTGTTAGTTGTTTTAATTAATTACTTACAAAATAATAATAATAATGTCTTTAGGTCCTTAAAAACCCTTATTTCGACACCCCGTGCCACAATAATAAATAATTACAAATTAATATTTTAATAATTAAGATTTAATAAAACATAAAGATAATACCTTAACCTTAAGATAATCACGCTTTTAGTAAAACATATTATAACAGAAAAAAATCATAACAATTTTTTAATAAGATAAAAATTTTATAAAACAAAAATAGGTTAAATGAATTATTAGAAAAACTTTTAAATATTATTTAAACATTTTGAATAATTAAATATTTTAATAAATTAAATTTATAAACATTATCAAAGAAAAAAACATAAAAAAATCTCTAAGTGTCGGCTTAACTAAAACATTAAAATCCTTAAAATTTAAACTTTAGATTATAACTATATAATCACATTTTTAGAAAAGCTATTAAATTTTAATTTAACTATTTAAAATTAAGATTTTCATAATGAAAAGATTTTATTGAAATAAAATTTATTAAAACAAAAAAGAGAGATTATTAAAAAATAGATAGAAAAAACTATTGAATTTCAATTAAAATTTTTGTAAAATTAAGATTTTAATAAATTAAATTTATGAACCTTTATAAAAACAAAAAAACAAAAAAACAAAAAAATAAAAAAATAAAAAATGAAAACCTAAACCCTTGGTGTCGACTAATTTTCACTTGTCTATATTTATATGAAATGAAGATCCATAAATAATCTCAGGTATCGATAATACCCTGAAGATGAGCCAAGGATGGATCGAAAAGTTGACAATGAACCATTACCTACGGTAGATTCTCCACAAGATGCCATTAACAATTACTACGGATACTCAGCCAAAACAATTACATATATCTAGCGCTTAACACACGTGTTATTACAGTGGTGATAGGTGGATTTTCATGGGGATAATAATCTCCTTCTGCTTTAGTTATCAATATTCATTCTTCATGTGGACGAGCTATAGTAGGTTGGTCCATGATCGCCCCTTCACTTCGCTCCCTGACGGGGGGATGTTCAGGTGGGAAACCTTGCCTCCTTTGATATGTCCTCATGAGTTTCTCATCCAAGATATGCGACAATTTTCTCCTTAAAGGAATTATAAACAAAAGACACAATACAATTCCTACTCTAGCTAAAGGCTGCAAACAAACTTATGTGACAGGTGGGGTTGAAAAATCTAGATCCTCACTGGAGTGTCAAGTCATCGAAACTCATGATATGCCATAGGATATCCTAGTGGTACATGCGTAGTAACTTTCTGAGTGTTTTTCTTGGTGTAGTACAATGATAATATGAATGATGGGGTAACTCTATTGGTTTTAGCTCCTAGAACGGTCTACCGATATACACAAGGTACATGAGAGCTAAAATCTATGTTAGTGTTGTTTGATGCACATCCGTTTGAAAGGGGAATTACTATATATAGTTGAGTACGCAAAATAAACTTTATATATACCATTCAATATGTGAAAGGTTTTTATATATATACTGAGTAGTACCTAGAAGAGCCACACAGTCCCCAGGATGTAGTGTAAGCAAAGTAACAACAACTCCTATGTTTTAAGACGTAAAAAAATGTCTCTAATCTATCACCCAAGTTGCTAAAGATTTTAAATTAAATTAGCACATTATTTGATCTTGTATGATTAAGTGGAACAATGAACTGTGGACTCATCCCAATATCATGCATGAACTAAATGAGATGCGTTCTTTTATTTTGATGAGATCTATTTATGGAAAGTAAATTTCTCCCAAAATAACACACTACTCTTTTCAATTTCATTTTCAAGCAAAGACCAGAATACAAACAATAATATTTCAATCAACCCAATAACCAAAAGTACAACACCTGATCCAGATCTTGGGGGATGAGACCCAGAGGCTTGGATGTCGAGAGAGGAGGAGAGGAGATATCATAATGGACCATCTATGAGACATACACATCAATGATATCTAGGAAGTGAATAGCCTATATGGAGAAACATAGAATAAGAGAAATGTAGGATGTAAAAAATCCTTGAATTCTTTATTGAGAAGGCATAAACCCTTTATACAATATTATTACAATGTGTCTTGAAGCCATACCATGGAACAAAACCATGGGATCTTAAATAGCATGGATGAGATAGGTACAATGTGCCTTGAATCCATACCATGGATGCGAGAGTTACAATGTGCCTTGAAGCCATACCATGGAACAAAACCATGGGTTGACAAATACCATGGATGAGAGATGGTGGCCTATCCATTTAATGATTTTATGATGAATGAGATAGGGTAAACTCACCGTTTAATATTTTTATGACTTATACATCCGAATTTAGACCATATTCTCTCCCTAAAATCCAGATCAACACCAAAACAATTTTTTTCTTGTTTTTTCTCAAAGAAGCTTAAATCTACAATCTAACATGACAATGAATAGGTTTCAATTGTAAAAAATTTAATATTTTAATTAAAGAAACCAAGGAGTTAAAGAACAATTCCAAAGATCCTTGAAAATTCATTAACCATTCAAATAGATTTGAGAGAGCATGCTTTTAACTTTATCCTTTTGGGGAGATATAAGTACTTTTTTTTCTTTCTTAAAATCCAAAAAGAAAAAGTATGAAAAATTTTCCAACCCTTTCAAATTTATTTTAAAAGTCATTAAAAATCCAAAAGATGTACAGTTTCTGCTACACACATTTCTTGTCATCATCATGTAATGAGCATAAAATACCAGAACTTTCCTTGAATCCCCAATTTGTGAAGATCAAAGTGGGCAAGGATTAGTGTTTTCATGACTTTTTCCACCACCGCACTTTCCTTATGGTAAATGTGTGTTACCCTTATGTGTAACGCCTTTTTTGACTTAAACAACTAGTAGTACCACTGCCACTTGCCTTCATACTTTGAGTGGTACACTTAGGGTAACGCTCTGTATCAATTGACAAAGAGAGGTGCTCAAGTTTTAAAGGTAAAAAAAGATGCTTCAAGAGGCTTCTTAAAGCTTGGCTTTGTGGTAGCCTCATCCCTACACTTTTGGACCACCTGGCTTCGAGATCCATCCTTGTATGATCTCCCCTCCACCTCACCCATGAGATTCTCAACCTTTCATATCCTCCCATGGTTATAAGTAATGGATGAATCCCATGGGTAAATGAATGAATATTATTCTATAGCATCAAAACTTTGTCCAAATATAGCCAAGGAGAGTGAGCATTTGGTTGGAAAGTTTGAAGCTTTGGAGGCAAGGTTTACTTGAGAAGAGACTTCTCAACACTAAGGATTTGGTTGTAATTTCTCTCTCTTATTATATTTCCCATGAATTATATTGTGTATGAATCACTTGTTTCATTGTTGAACTCCTTAGTCATCAACATAGGATCTTATATTGTACTTGGTACTTTAATCTTGTATGTTCTTTGTTGTGTATTTCTTGCGGGTGAATATGTGGAGATCCAACACTCCAAAATCCAACATATCACAGTGTATGACAGGTAAAAGAATCCATTCCAAGCATCTATTTGATCTTAGGGGAAGTGCTTTTTATTGTTGTGACTCCTTTGTTCTAGCTTCGAGTGTTTCAGGCTAGAGAAACAACTTCTGTCCGTAGAACGTGAGTATTTCTGGTAACAAATGTGGCGACCATACTGGGGGGAGTTGATTAGAACTTCAGGTTATTCTTGGTTCTCGCCTTGCTTCAAACTTGAATTTATTCATTGATCAGATCTACTAGTTGTTTAGTTAGATTTGATTTGAGATTGGTTAGATATGCTTAGATATGTCCTGATCTACCTTATATACTTTATTTCCATGCTTATGATTGTTATTTGATGCTAGTAATTGAACTTTAACATCTTCTTTTTTCTCCCTTTGTCTTGTTTTGCGATCTATAAGTACCACTGCACCTGACCAATTTTGTAAGAGAGTCCACCACACCTTGTTCATAGGTAATAAGCAATGCCATCATACTAATCCAGTTGATAGAGACAGGTGCTGCCGCTTTGTTTGTGTAGGAAAAAAGCAGTGCTAGATCTGCCTTCAGACATCGGTGCCAAGTAGGGTTTTTTAATCCCAACATGATTTCAAAACTTGGCATTTACATTTTGGTTTTCTGAAGAGTGTCTTGGCTTGGATCTAGTTCTTTTATATGTGAATTGAAATCTGGAGATAGTATTAGGCTTGATTAGCTTAGACCTTCAAGACTAGTTAAATC
This sequence comes from Pseudotsuga menziesii, assembly GCA_001517045.1. Lineage (NCBI taxonomy): Eukaryota > Viridiplantae > Streptophyta > Pinopsida > Pinales > Pinaceae > Pseudotsuga > Pseudotsuga menziesii. The sequence continues at coordinate 219,110 of LPNX011149712.1, forward strand.
TATTTATGAGCTTCTTTTCCTTTTGATTTTTGGTTGAAAAATAACCTCGACAAGAAAGTGTAGACTTAGATCTCTCAACATTTCTCAGTCGACTTGAAAGAAAGTAGAGTTATTTTTTATTTTCTTCATAGTTCAATTTAAGATTGTTTTCATTTTTTATTTTGAAAATTTGAGAAAAATTGTTAGGTCAAGCTTAGGTATGAACTATTGAGGACTTGATTGGTCTTATAGAATTTTAGGTGTTTACATTCAGTTCAATTCTTAGGTATTCTTCTTCTCAAACAAAAGAAAAAGTGTGTTGTTTGCATCTTAGTTTCATTTTGAAGAAGTTTAAAATTTATGGTGTTTTAGGTAGTCATCATAGCCTTTCTTTTAAAAGAGATATTGTCATTTTATTTTTCAAAAATTTTTCTTTTGAAGTCATGAAGTGATTGTAATAGGTTAGAAGATATAGTTCCATATTTTTTTTCTTGGGATTTGTTCATTTTGGACAAGTAGGAACCGAACCTATATCTCTTCCTTAAGTAGGGAATTTTACGAAAACTGAAAGAAAAAGCTTTGCATAAGCATTTTGCATGGTTTTAATTTTATGTACTCACCTCATGCATTCACCTAATTGCAAAAGATAAAATCAAGTGCTAGTATTAGGTTAAAATTTGTAGAAAGGTGTGATAGGTTAGAGACGTGTTCCAATGTCTTTAAACATAGGATCTGTCTTTTTTTGCTTGCATTGCATCCCAAGGATTGCGTGGTTCTTAAACGTACTACTGGTATATAGAATGAACTTTCACGTACCCTTTAGGTATATAGAAAGGTACTTCACGTAATCGGTGGTATATCAGAAGGCCCCTTTCGAACAGTTGTGCATTAGAAAACACTACTATAGAGTGGAGCTCCCATGTACCTTGTGTATATAGGGAGACACTTTTAGGGATCTTGAGACCATCTGAACACATCCTTTGGTCATCCTATGAAAACAATACACCGGGAACAACACTTGGGGATATTACTATGGATTTGTCGTCCAGGTAGTCGGGTGTTCATGTAAGGGTGCGATTCTAATCCTCCTTATTGTGTTTCACTATTGGACCCTGTGGTATATAGCAAGTTGTGGTGGTTTGACAGTCCTGTGAGGATCCTAAAATTTTTACCACTCCTATCACAAGTTTTGATTGTTGCTTTAGCTTGAGTAGCATTTGACTTTCCTAATTAGATAGAGATTTTACTTTTGAAGATCGGTTTGATTTTTACAAGATGGATGATTTTTGCGTGGAGGAGGTCCAGTCAGTTACAAGGGTTGTCACTCAAAAATAATTTCAATCCTTCAACTCAGCCTCCCATGTAAAGAGACATGGAGAAAAATCCTGAGGCAGGTAGTGTTCTATGCCTGACTTGGAAGGAGTTCAAGTTGAGGAAGCAGGAGCTGAGTTTTCTCCTCATGCCAATGCTCCCATAACAGACCTATCAGTCCCACCATTAGTGGATCAACCAATCTCTCAGTTTACATATTTTGTCATCCCAAATCCTTTTGGAGCCATGCTTAATTGATTTCAACCTGATGAAACAATAGCTCCTATATTTGAACCCAATGCTCCATTTTGGGAAACTACCCTTATTCAAGATATCTCTTAGTTTGGTACTACTACCATTGTAAATGTGCCATCTATGGAGTTGAACTCGAATTCTAGAAGACACATACCCTACCTTTTACTTAGTGATACCTTGGGTAGGTCATTGAATATTCCTTCTATTGTTGTTCCAATAAATCCTCCATCTGCACCCACGGTGGATAGGCTCACCACTCCTGCAAGAGTGCCATAGTCAATTCATAATCCATTGTCAAATTCTTGTAAGGGAGGAACTTCTATGCCTCCCATAGCTTTGTTGAATGTTGGGAGTCAGTTTGTACCTTATACATCCCAAACAAAAATCAAGGATATTATGTACCTGCCTTACATAATATTGCGCAACCTCCCACTCCTGTTATTGGACCTAGTGGTCATGCTAGTTTTGGTCCTATTGGTCATGCTTCATAGCCTCCTACATCAGCTTGGGTCCCTCCTTAATAACCTAACATTGCTAATCAATACCTTAGCAGGGCACAATACAATAAACTCTTATATGTCCCTTATTTTGGAGGAGTTACCAATCAGTAGGATCAACCTACTTAAGGACCCCAAGTCAGACCTAACTAGACACAACCACCCTTTATGGGTCAAAATGCTCCCAACTATCAACAATTTGCTGGGTTTTATGGCCAACCTCAATCGGCCTTTGGTCCTACTGGGGTAGCTTTACCTTATCAGTATTACAATTACTCATAACCCAACCAACAAATTCCATTTTTGTAAGAAGGAGCTGCGTTGGAAAGTTGAAACTCTTGACGTTTCGATCCCTACTTTGGGATCATCATCAAGAGACCAATGAATCCTGAGGTGATGTAAGGCAACCCAAATAGTATAAATACTCATTTAATTTTGTGAAGAATTCAAATAAAGAGGTCAGTTCTAGGTTTTAAATGAAGATGGTTTTTAAAATTTTTATTTTATTTTAATTAAATTTTTAAATAATTAAATCTATTAATTAAAATTCATTTAATGCTTCTATATTAAAACCATTGAAATATTTAATTAAAAACCTTTGTTTAAATAATTCTATTAAATTTATATTAATTTGTATTTTAACTTTAATTTTAAAATAAATGTTTTTTATTTAAATTTTAACCAAAATTACAATTACTTAGTTAGCTTTGATTCTAATTAAATCTAGTTTGGGTTTTTTTATTATAAAAGTTATAAATTTTTAGGATGGCTTAGGTTTATATAAAAAATTTTAAATTTTGAATTATTTAAAAAAAAAAAAAATTTAAATTTAATTTACTATTCAATTTGAAATATTTAAATTGTTTGTAAAAAGTTGTTAAGGTGTTTTTAATTGGGAAGTTTAACATGGGGATTTTTATAATTTTAAATTTTTTTTATTAAAAAGAGGGGGTGTAAAGTTTTAGATTGAGCAACAAACTTTTAGGGTTTTAATTAGGGTTTTTTCTCTAGATTAAAGTCTTAAATAGGGCTATAATGAGTTTTTTCAAAATTAATTAAGGGATAACATTAACAGGAAGGGGGAAAGGGGTTTTAAAGAAAGAAAAGTGCCTACCTTAGACAATAGGTGTGGAAAGTGAACAAGGAAAGGGTTAATGAAAAAAGTATTTATTTTGAGTTTTCTTTTATTTGTAGGGAGTAAAGCAGTGGTTTCCAAGAATCACTAATCTTGGCATCATCATCCCTATTGAGACAATTCTCATTAAGGTTAATTTCAATTTTCTCTTTGATTTTTCTTTTGAATAGGTTGTCCTCCCTAGCGATGACTTTTGCATTTTCAAGGTAGATGTGATGACCAGTTATGTGCGCATGTTCCACAAGGGCTGACTTCTTGTGTCTATTGTGTCTAAGGTCGGCGCTATGTTCCTTAAATATTGTCTCCATGGAATGCCCAGTTTCACCTATGTACAGCTTATCACAGGAACAAGGAATGGAGTAGACTCATTTGTATGCTTTAGGTTCAATTAGGTCTTTAAGGGAGTCTACCAAGTTTCTAATGGTATTCAGAGGTGTGAAGAAAACTTGGATTTTGTGTCTTTTTAGGGTTTTGGCTAATCTATCTGTGGTGCCTTTTATGCAAGGGAGGAAAACTTTGTTTACATTGATGTATTTATCCTTGTCCTTGGTCCTACTCCCCTTGGGTTTATTAGCAGAGGATACTTTTTCACGATATAAATAACATAGTGGAGACGTATCTGGATGACCTACCTTCTCATTCATTGCAACATGAAGATCATTCAGGGAATCTTAGACATATCTTCCTTCGATGTCGTCATTACCATATTCAGCTGAATCGACGCAAGTGTGAATTTTATGTTGAGATTGGTCATTTAATTGGTTTCATTGTTTCTAAGGATGGGATTCAGATTGATCCATTAAACATTGCTGCTAACGTGGCCTTACCACCTTCAGCAGACATTACTGAACTCCAAAGTTTGCAAGGGAAGGAAAAATTTCTTCATCATTTTGTGTGCAATTTTGCAGAGAAAACACATGGCTACGTGCGTCTCTTGAAAAAGAACACTCCCTTTATCTAGGATGATTAGGATCAAAGATATTTTAATAATTTAAAACACGCTCTAACACACTCACTTGTGTTGCACCCCTCAAATTATTCGAAATATTTTTTGCTGTACATTTCCACCTCTACTACTACCATTAGTATGGTTATAGTCCAGAAAGATTCAAAAAACCAAGAACATGTGATCTACTATCTCAGTAAGAGTCTTCTTGACACTGAAACCCGATATTCACATGTGGAGAAGCTGGCCATGGATACAGTCATTGCTGTGCAATGTTTTCATCATTACATCCTACTTCGTGCTACTACCATGATTTCATATCAAAACCCCATGTACTATATCCTTACCTGTCAAGTGCTAGGGGGGGAATATTCTTTTTGGATAGTTATCCTACAAGAATTTGATCTTGAATTCACCAAGACCACTTCCAAGAAGTCTCTGGTCTTCATAGAGTTGATGTGTGACCTTCTTTGTTCTCTCATGGAAACTGATCCGAATGATTCATTTCTAGATAAATTATTGTTCCAGATAAGCACGAATGATCCGTGGCATGGATATTTGATCATATATCTCCAGAACCAAATATTTCAGCCCAATCTATCTCATAACGATCGCCGATGCATTTGTCACCACACTAACTATTACCTCATTCTTAATGATACCTTATACTAGTGTGGTATTGACTCTATCCTTCGACAATGTCTCACTCATGAAGAGGCTGAACAAGTCATGAATGGCTGCCACTCTGGAGCATGTGGTGGTCATCTTTCTAGGATGGATACAACTCATAAAATTATTTGTGTTGGGTACTTTTGGTTGTCAACCTTTAAGGATTGTCATGAGGCAGTTAAAAAATGCTCACACTATTAACCTTTCTATCCTAAAAAGCACACCCACCCTGCTCTATTACACCCCGCCATTTCCATTGGCCCTTTTTCCAAATGGGGGATTGACTTCACGCATTGTAAGCCTACCTCAGCCGGGGGGCATGGTTACATCATTGTAGCTATGGACTATTTCACAAAATCGGATGAGGCATTGCCTACATATGCAAAGGATTGTAATACTTCTGCCCTCTTCCTATTTAATCATGTCATCACTAGGTTTGGAGTTCTGCAAGCCATAGTAGTTGATCATTGATCTCATTTCCATAATCATATGATGGCGGAGCTGATTTCCAAGTTGGGTTTTTGTCATGAAAACTCAACCCCTTACTATCCACAAGCTAATGGCCAGGTTGAAGCCATTAACAAGGTCTTGAATACTATTATTCGTAGGATGACTGGAGATCATAAATCCAACTGACATTTAACTCTATTTTCCACACTTTGGGCTTACAGAACTTCAGTTAAAACAACGACCGATTTTACAACTTTTCAATTGGTCTATGGACTAGAAGCTGTCCTACCTATTGAGTGTAAAATTCCATCACTGAAGCTTGTTTTTGAGCTTCTTCCCAATAATTCTACCGAGGAAGAACGTTTCCTTTATCTTTTGAACCTTGATGAGACTCGATGAGATCCCTCCTTAGCTAATGAGTCACATGAAAATAGATCAAGGCTCAATACGATAAATCGGTTTAGCCTCGTGTTTTCAATGAAGGAAATTTGGTTTTGACCTATGATCAGAAACATGATAAACTTGGGAAGGGGAAGCTTGAATCCATGTGGTATGGCCCCTATATTGTAAGTAAATTCCTAGAAAAAGTGTCCTACGAGCTTGTTGACTATGATTGGATGCCTTTCGGGAAACCTCGCAATGGGTTGTACTTGAAAGGTACTATTCCTAGTATATCTTTGTGTCAGTTCCTTGTATATATGTACATTTCTGACTTTTTAGTGTGGTTTTGTTATTTAAATATGGTTTTGAGTTCTCTTACAAATGCTACCTATCCCATGTTTTGATTTTGCAGATCAAATGGCCTACTATGTTTTTGTTGATGGTGCTTGCCGTCATACCCTAAATCTTGCTTCAGCCTCCTGGTTGTTGTATTCCCAAGCTCATGAAATAGTTAGCTTAGGAGCGGTTTGTATAGGTTTGAACACCAATAATATCGTCAAGTATCACACAATTATAGGTTTGTTAACTCATAGTTGCATCTCATGACATTGATCATTTGGTATTTTTTATGGGCTCTCTGCTAGTGGTTTCTAAGTTAAACCACGTTTATGCCATTCGAAACCCAATGCTTCTTCGATTGTTTCAAAGGGTACGTTTGTTAGAAAGGTCATTTGCATATATTAATTATCAACATATTCCGATATCAAATAACAAAGTTGCATATTTACTCGCCAATTATATGTTAGATTGGTATATTGCTCATTCATTGCATTGATAAGTAAAATTACATGGTCCATTATAAATAAGTAGTTAAAAGACATAAAACTAATGTAAATAACATTCCATTATTAAATACTGGTAGACTACTAATAGATAAGCATGTGTGTGTCTATATATATATATATATATATATATATATATATAAAGTGTTTACAAAAAATATGGTCTTGAGACCTCGACTAAAGCACACTAGCTTTTAGGACTACAAAATGACAAAAATAATGAATCTAGATAGATTTCAGTGTGTACATCATGTGGAACCCTAGTGGTGTTCATAGTAGCACATGATGGCTCTTACCACTCTATGTAGCAAGCATCCAAAACGACCCAATACTCCCATGGTATGCCTATGATACCTCCTAGGGAGGTCATCCACCGATATGTCTGGGATGTCCGAAGTGAGTCGGTTGAGGTTCTCATCTAGATATGTCATCTCATCATCTCCACGGTGTACAAAGAAGGGCCCCGCTTTCCTGTCTATGGGATATGCACCCCTAGGTCGTGCCGATCCCACATTTGAATGAGAAATTAGGTCTCGTTAACATACATACAAATTATAAAACATAAAATTAAAAAAAAAAACATGAATGTCTTAGTGTTCACTCACCAATGTCACCCCAATGATCATATACTAGTACAGACAAGTCTATATCTCCTGTGAAGTTGATACTAGCGTACGCATAATCCTTGATCTTAAGAAGCTGGTCATCCAACCATCGAAAGAATGCAGACCCATACTTGAACTTGGATCCGCCACCTCCATGGCGGGTTATAAACTCCACCCATATTAGCATGCATGGATATCTTTCCGTCAACTCAGTGAAGGCCACCTGTGGCCTCAAGTGTGATACTATCTCAAATAATAATGATACTAGGATAGTGCCATAACCAAATTGTTTCAGCTCTCCTCACTGACACTTGGTCAACTTCTCGAAGGTAACAAGTAGGGATTTTTCCCAGTTGAATACTGTAGGCTCCATTGCCTCCAAGGAATAGAGAATGTGTGCACATGATGCTTGGTGAGCTGCTTGGATACCCAAAATATGTTGCATAGTGAACAATATCGTGTGAAGAGGCAAATCCAGTACATCCTTGATAGGTATCTTCTTTTCGTACATTTGTGTACCCAAAAATCAATAGCGATCAATAAGACCCTGTTTAGTGATTTCCCCACCACGAGGACTAGTTAATGAAATGGGTGTTCCCCTCCTAGACAAGCCTATGGGGAAGTAGATATCCTCTACTTCCACCGTCAGAATGTGAGCCCCTACCTCAAAATACTGTTGCCGAGGATTCCACATCTTGAGAAGATACTCTAGAAATCTCACTTGTGACCTCATGCTAGGCACATTGAATAATTTCAATAGCCCACATTGACGTAGAGAAACCATAGTCTCAACATCATTTCCACCTCTAATGTCAACGAGCTAATTCTCCTTTCCTTCCAAATCACCATGTTTGTTGAAAGTATCCTGCCAAAAATTTAAAATGAAGTTTTGGAATACAATTCCACCCATTGAAAATGCTTCTACCTTTTTTTTGGCCTATTTTTTGCAATGCTCTATGGAAAATTGCGGCACCTCCCTTTTCACATTATGACAGAGAGGTGCCACCATGTTTTTCTAAAAGAAAAAATGCAGTGTCGCCTAGGCATTTCCTTTCTTGAAAGAGAAAATACTGTTACCCGATCAATGCAATTTTTTCTTAGAGAAATTCCCTAAAAACCATAAAACATACATAAAATGAGAGAAGGAAACCATGAAAAGATTACAAATGAGCTTAGGTTTTACCTGGATCTGATGGTTCTAGAAATGGTTGACTGACGACTCTGCAATATTTTCCTGAAATATGCACCCAAAATGACTCAAAATGCTCTCCAAGTGGTAAAAGTACAAATGGTAAGTATTTTTCACTATTTACTATGTTTTATTTACTTTTTAGGGTTTTATTTTAATTACTTTAATTATTTTAATTAACATTTTCCCCTAAATGATCAATTAAAACATAATTTTTGATTTTTTAAGAGTTTAATGGTCATTTTGAAGTTTGTAGGGTGTGGAGAATCATTTTTTTTGGTTATAAGTGAGTTCATTTTTGAATTTTTCATACTCACACAAAATGGAAAAAGATTCTGAGCGTTGTTTTTGAAACTTTGGTCATGCTCGTTAAATCTAGCACTGAATTTTTGAGCCATATTTTACTTCTTTTTCAGGCCCGTTAAAATCGTTTTCATTAAAAGAAACCTTAATGGAGTATTCTTTAATATATTTTCGGATTCCTAAAATGTGAAAAGATCGTCGAGTGAACTTGTATTCTTCACGCTCGTAAAAGGACCCGAAGAATTGTCTTTCTAACAATAGTTTACCCCTTTTTCGGTTTGGATTGACTAAATTACGAAAAATAAATACTCTGGCCATTGATTATAAGAGTTATCTAAGATATTATTTTATACTTTTTTCAGTCCTCAGAGACTAAATCATACGAAAAAGGACACTTTGGAGTCTTCTCCCGTTTCATTCAGACTCTCTAAACATGAACGATACCATGTTTACTTCTAATGGACTTGTTACATTATACACCGAGAGACCCTCTTTTGGGAACTCCTCCTCCTTTCGTAGGTTCATAAGACATGTGAGAATGGGCTTATCACATGATAATCTACAACAAGTGTTTGTTACCCTCTTTGAACATGTAAAAATGAAAAAGAGGTACTCATCAATCATGATGGGGAAAGTAAGGGAAGGGAACCATTTTTCATTTGCAATAATGGTAGTTTGTAGTCACCTTTGAACATGGAATTTGTCTACATTTAATTAAGTCAATTGTACTCATCTTGCTTTTGATTTGAACCATTTTCATGAGTCATGTTACTCCTTTGAGTCTTTCAAAGAATGCATTGTCCATCGTTGCCATTAGAGGAAATTTCAACTCAAAATGGGCCTTTTAACCATAATTGAAATTCCATGTCATCATGTGTTAACCAATGAAATTGATTTAAATTTGAAATACCATATATGTCTTAAACAATTTTTTAATATAAATTTGGGGATAGGTATCATAAAAAATACTCTTTTTGTTCGTATTTTTGACATATCTCCCTGTGTTTTTACTCAAATTTCGATTGAGAGAGCTCCCTAGATGCAAAATTAAATTTTGCATCCAACGAGTACCCACTCGACATACTTTTAATGGACCCCGCTACCCAGAAAACAAGAATACTTGAAAAAATGTGATGATGACATCATCATCACGTTTTTTTAGGTATTTCTTGTTTTTGGGGTAGCGAGGTCCGTCAAAAGTATGCCGAGTGGGTACTCGTTGGATGTGAAATTTAATTTTTCATTCAACAAGCTCTCCCAATCCAAATTTAAGTAGAATCACAAGAAGATATGTCGAAAATACGAACAAAAAAAGTAATTTTTTCTTTTCTTCCTCCAAAATTAATAAATATTATTTTATTATTTTTCTTAGGAGGCCCATTTTGAGTTGAAATTTCCTCTAATGATTGTGTCCTGGCATTGACCTCTCCAATTAAATGCTGCCAAGTCTTCGGTTGCGCTGCCCTATGTTCAAAGGGAAATTGTATTGAGAATTTACATCTATAGTAAAAAAACTACCTTTGTGCTAGTTACCTTTGAGTGAGTCCTATGGTTAGATCATATTCAAATTCCAAAAATTTGTCTTGAGTTTCGTTTCATTGATGTGGGATTCATCATGGCCCTCCTTCGACGAGACTATTCCTGTCGACTTTGACTCATCATCCAGGAATTTGTCTTAGAAATCAAGAAGTACCTTGAGGTTTGTATGCATTAATGACAGATTCTCTCATTTTCGAGAATAGGTTTACATCATTAACCTTTGATCGAAAGATTAAATTGAGTGTTCAACATCAAATCATCCATTCACATTCGGGGGATTGTACTTGAGTACCTTGGGAATCATCGATATTAATAGTGATCTCCCTTGCACTTGTTAAGTTTTCATCATTAACCGGTAATTAAGTGGTTTCTACCATGTTCAACATCAAGACATTGTAATCACATGGATAGAATAGTACTTTGTTGAAGATCAGATGAATACTTTGGGTTTTTATCAAGCACTCATTTCTTTCCTAGGTTGCGATGGAGTATTTGTATGATTCCTAGCATGGATCCACATTTGTATGGTTGTGGTTGTGCTCAAATTTTTTGTCTGTACGACATAGATCTACATTGTATATTTGGTATGTATGTCCAAGTTTTTGTCTTCTTCACATGGATCTAGGTGTATTCTAGTAGCCATGTTTGTTTGTACTCTACATGGATCTGTTTTGTATTGGTCAGCAACCATGATGAGAGTCATATGGACACAAATCAAAGTGTTGATCTACTGCAGAATAACATGGGTTGTTGAAGATATCTGATCAATGAACTCTTTCCTAGAAGTGATAACTTGTTCTTGCAAAGCATTAACCTATTCTAACCATCTAGCCTCATGCTTTGGGGGGCATTCTGTTACACACATTTCTCATCATCATCATGTAATGAGAATCAAATACCAGAACTTTCCTTGAATCCCCAAGTTGTGAAGTTCAAATCGGGCTAGGATTAATGTTTTCATGCCTTTGTCCACCATCGCACTTTTCTTGTGGTCAATGTGTGTTACCCCTATGCGTATCTCATTTTTTCCTTAAACAACCAGTGGTGTCACCACCACCTTCCTTCATACATTGAACGCTGCACTTAGGGTAACACTCTATCTCAATTGACAAAGAGCGGTACTCGAGTTTTAAAGGTAAAAAAAGAAGCTTTGAGAGGCTTCTCGAATATTGGCTTAATGACAGCCTCATCCATACACTTTTGGACCAGCTGGCTTCGAGATCCATCCTTTTAGGATCTACCCTCCACCTCACCCATGAGATTCTCAACCTTTCCTATCCTCCCATGGCTATAAGTAATGGATGCCCCCCCATGGGTAAAGGGAGGAAGATTATGCTATAACATCAAAAATATGGCCAAATCTAGCCAAGGATAGTGAGAATTTGGTAGAAAAGTTTGAAGCTTTGGAGGCAAGGTTTTCTTGAGGAGAGACTTCTCAACACCAAGGATTTGGTTGTGATTTCTCTCTCTTATTCTATGTAGGCAATAAAATTTCCTCTCCCATGAATGATATTGTGTATGAATCACTTGTTTCATTGTTGAACTCCTTATTCACGAGCATAGGATCTTAGATTGTACATGGTACTTTGATCTTGTATGTGCTTTGTTGTGTATTTCTTGAAGGTGAATCTGTGGAGATCCAACACTACAAAAGCCAGCATATCACAGTGTATGACGGTAGAATAATCTATTTCAAGCATCTATTTGATTTTAGGGGAAGTACTTTTTATAGTTGTGACTCCTTTGTTCTAGCTTCGAATGCTTCAGGCTAGGGAAACAAAATCTGTCTGTGGAAGGTGAGTATTTTCGATAACAATTTCAACAAACCAAAATGATACGTTTAAGAGTGAAGGAAACAAAATTTTGATTCCTTTTAAAAATGAATTCAAAAAATAAAAGATCAATCAATTATGCAATTTTTAAAAGTAAATAATTTCTCAATAAATCTAATCACCGAAAACATTCAAAACTCAAACTTCAAACAAATCAAACCAAACTCACCCCAACAAAAGTTTTCACAAAACCACACTTTAAAAGACTTAAGACAACATAAATCAAATCAGAGGCTTATAAAGAGCTACAAGACTAACTTCCTGTGAGGGATTGATATTTCCCAAGACAAGGCAAGTGGTTGCTTGAATACTTAGGATTCACCAAGAAACCAAGCCAAGCTCCAAGTCTTAAGAAAACATAGGAAAAATAGGTAATAAACAAATCCAGAGAACGCTGTGATTGATACAAGCAAGAGAAATATCTTAGAGAACCACCTAGTCTAACCTTCAGAGGGTATTTTATCCCTATTTCCAAATTTTTCAGGGTGATGTGGTCTATTGTGCAACACAACACATCTATCAGAGTTGACATGAGTGCAATTCACTCCGAGGAGAGTCGATAGTGCTTGGTATGTGAAGGTAGAGTGTGTCGGTGATAACCAAGAGACATTTTTTCAAAAAACAAGGGCACAAGAGTTCTAAATTCGAAGAATATAGATGGACTTAATGTGTTAGAGTTGTTTTGGATGACCCACCGACTCAAGAAAACCAAAAAATCAACAAACAAGACAAAAACAAGTTACAAGATCTAAAGGAATCCCAAGGAAAAGCAAGGGAGATCTAGGGATTTTTTTTCTAGTGGATTCTCCAATTTTGTTAAAGGATAAGTCCTCGAGTGCAGACATAAGTGTACCTATATAGTTTTAATGAATAGAATCTAGAACAATACATGAACACCTGATCCTATATCAATCGAATATTGATAAGGAACGAAGTAGAGAATACTTACCTTTGATATAGAGTTTGTGTTTGCTATCCTTGATTTGTTGCAATCTTTGTGTATGAAGGAACCTATAACAAATCCAATACAAACAAATAACAAGAGGATTGATCTTGAAATAATTTAACTGGTCTAAGCAAATGACTAAGGAAATTTACTATAGATGATGATAACAATCAAATATGGGAAGGAAATGCACCATTGTATTAAATATAGTGGAAATAAATACAACCATATGCCTTAGTGTCATAGACTCCTTCTGATTCATTCCTCCTACTCCAAGGTGTCATAATTGTCTTGAAAGGAAGCACATTAAGAGTCTAACACTCTAGGAAAATTTCTCCATCATTTTCCTACTATTAATTCCTCCTTCCCTTACCCATAGCCAAAGGATTCATTTATAGGACAATGAGGATAAGGGAAAGGTGAAAATATTAGGGAAATTACATGAGAGGCGATTATTACAGAGAGAAACTTCCTATGGCTTGGGGGTACCACAACATACAACTTGACACCAGAAATCAATCTTTCCCAATATTCAAGAGAAACCAAACATCTAACACTAAGGGATACCGAATCATACCTTGTTTCGAACGGTTGAAGTAGATCCCTGTTGAGCTTTTCCAATTCACGCTTGCATTAACAATTTTCTCTCAACAACAACAAACAAGACAAGCATGCTCTATAATAATGTGTTAGACCTAATTTAAAATATATATTCAACAATGTATAAGAAACTAAATACATCCATGGATTCAATATTCATATTCAAATGCACATAATTGGATAGGAAAAAATATTTCTATTAATAAAATCAAAGATTACAATAGTGAAAACCTCTGTCGGCACGTCTATGAACTGGAGAAACAGAGTCCTCCACCTGGGCCTCCACCACCTCAATCCTCCATCTCTCGACAGCAAGCTCACAAAGCAAAGGCAAGCTTGGGAAGAACACAAAGTGCTCCAAAGGGACAAAGTGATGCAGACTCAAGTATAAGCAAACTGAGTCAACAATGGACTATAGTTTCTTTACTCTTCAATTCCTCCTCCTTCAATGTATCCAAGAGGTTCCTTATATAGCACTCCAAAAGGGTAATGGAGGGTCAAATCCGAGCGATATCAAGGAACATGGAAGACCAAGAGTCAAGATATTTGGAATCATATGAGGAAAACTCCAAAAATATTTGGACTTATGCACACATCCTCATGTACGCGGGTTTGAGGTCAAAATTCACGTGTACATGCGAGTATGGGTTTAAAAGTTGCATACAACAATAAACAAGTGTTTTTTAGGGATGATATTGGAACATCAAAGTATAATATAAGTCCATGGGGTATAAAGAGTTTGTAGAGGGATAGGGAAGGCCATAAATATGTGATCAACAATGTATGATAAACTCAGCTATAACAGGGATCCCATTAGTTGTGGAGATCGAGCTAGATCTAGGTAATTAGAAAGGAAAGGCTATCCAATTAGATTCTTCTCTAGAATCTTATTGAAAACCTAATTTTCTACTCGTACAAAGGTCAATGCTACCTATTAGTGGATAAAGGTGTATCAATAGGGAGATGCAACCTGCTGTGGATACAAGGTGTGCCATCGATGCAAGTTGTAGTGGGACACCATGCATCTAGTGAGATGTGAAACATGTTGGTAAAAGAGAAAGAACATTGAATTTGCTAAAAAGGTGAATCTACAGGGTAATAAAAACAAGGGATCATTCTCTTTGACAATTTATTTAGGGATTGCGGCAACATGAGGCTATAAGGTTTATGATATTGATGAAAATTCTAGGGAACATATTCTCTTGAAAGTACAATTCTAGAGAGAAGTGATAGGTGATGTACTTTGATGTTTCTGAAGAGAGGAACCATATTTTGAAGAACTAACAACAATCAATCAAGGGATTTGCAATACAAGTTCTGATATATCTGGACTAGATAGCTCAATGAATCAAACCATGACTACCAACCAATACACTATAGATCCATGCAAGTATTGGAGGTGGGTATGGCCACTAAAGAAACAAGTATGGATCCATATCATCAAAACAAAATGCAAATCATAGCCACAATACCATATTTAACGGATCTATGAAACAAAAATAACATATCCACCAACCAATACAGTGTGGATCTATGTGATAGAGTACCCACATGATGTCCATATGGGAAGTAACTCAAACAATATCCATCATAGCCTTAGTAATATATGCAACACAAATATCCTAGTGTCTTCAAACCAAACTCAAAACTAATATGATTCTAACCATGTGAATAAAGGAGTTGAAGTCAAACATGGTAGGAACCTCTTGGTTACCAGTTAATGATGTAAACCATTAACAAGTGTAAGGGAAATCACCAGTTAAATTTTCCCTGAATGATGTGTTGGTGTCGATAGGGATTTATTCATCGAAGGAGGGCCATGATGTGTCCCATGTCATCGACAGAAACCGATATAGAATGGTTTTGGGTGGTAGATGAAATGAATATGAACTGATAGAAGGTCTATAGGTAAATGACGCCGAGAGATTACTTCATGGATGACTGACATGACAAAGGGCTTGACAACAACAAAGT
Organism: Pseudotsuga menziesii; assembly: GCA_001517045.1. Lineage (NCBI taxonomy): Eukaryota > Viridiplantae > Streptophyta > Pinopsida > Pinales > Pinaceae > Pseudotsuga > Pseudotsuga menziesii. Next base: position 234,563 of record LPNX011149712.1, read on the forward strand.
TTGACTCAAATGGAAGACTCCCCTTCAACACTTTACACCATGCAAAAATGACCCAACAACATTAAATCAATGTGACGGAGGCCAAGACATAACATCACATGAATGAAGCATTCTTCATATGACCCAAAGGAGTAAAGAGACTCTTGACATGACCCAAAGAAAAGTTGATTACCCCAATGTTTGGATGAGATACAAATAGGTACCATGTTCAAGGGTCAGATAACATAAATACAAATCTAGGCACAATTCCATTCCCTTGTTTCCATTATGATTAATGATTACCTCATTGCTTATTAACGAGCTTGAGGAGGATAACAGATGCTCTTTATAGCTCATCCTTCACACTAGTCCTATTTCACATGTTTTATGAACCTGAGAAAGGAGGGATTTGGTCCCAAAAGGGTCATTCAATGTTTGAGTTGATGAGTCCAAAGAATATAAAGTCGACGATTTTTCATATTTAGAGAGTCTAGAAAAATTGAAGAAGACTATGGGGTGATTTTTTTCGTAAGTTTAATCCTCAAGGACCAAAAACGTATAAAATAATAACTAGGAGAGATCTCTTAATTGGTAGCTAACTAAGGAGTTCATTTTTCACAATTAATCCACTAGGTTTGAAAAATGGGTAAACTATCACCACACAAAAGCTCCTTCGATAACAAGCATAAGGTTTAAGGAGTTTATCGAGGGTGAAGGAAAGAAATATCACTCATGTTGTTCCATTGATTTACGAGTATGGGGCAACACACAATAAACTCAACACTATTTTACTAAATGTTTAACGAACATGAGAACAACATAGAAAGTGCTGAAAATATTTTTCATGTTTTCACCTGGGCACGAAAAAGAAAAAGTAATCTCAAAACCCCGAAGGTGTGAAAATAACTTGGACTTGTGACTTCAATGTTGTGTTTGACCTATAACCTCAAAAACAAGTGCGAGAAACTATAATATTTAATAATTAAAGGGTTTTTTAATGAAAATGGTAAAAAATTAATAATAAAAAATTACAAGGTAAAATAATAATATTTTTTTTCAACTCAATAAAAGGAGGTGAAAGGTGTTCATTTTACCATTTAATTCTTACTCTTCTTACCAAAGAGGGTAAAAAACCTATTTATGGTGATAGCTTGTGTTAGATATTTCATACACTTCAGGCAGTGGATTCTCGTTTCATTAGCTCCAAGTAACCATTCTCATCCTCCATTTCATTTGTTGGCTTGAATTATTGTTGTTTTTTATTGTTTTAGGTAGATTTGGGGTCGATTTTTAGGGCGGAAAATGCGCTCAAGTCAATATGACCGCCTCTTTTGAAATACACATATAGAAAGGTCAATGTGTATCCCGAAAGGGTGAACCATGTTGATGGCAATCTGTAAATGAATTTAGATTGTGTTGACCATGAAATGCTACTCCAAAAGACAAAACATGATTAATTTTCTAGGTTTTTCTTCAAATATATAGCTTGCAATACGCCATTTTATGGTTTGCAGGTTTCAGTTAGAGAAAATGTTGGAGTTGAGGAAAAGGGATTACAATTTGGAGAATTTGGAAGGGTTGGATGATGCCAACACCATGTTGGACCTCAAATAATGTGGGCTCAATAAATTCTTCCTAACTCCACATGAGAGAGAAAGTCCATTTATTAGAGTATTTAGTGGGAATGTGGAATCTTATTGAATGCCATTTCCAGGTGGGAACCCACATCCTCACTCTAGAGATAGAGGATATCTTCTTTCTTACTAGGATCTCAAGGAGATAAGCTATTACCATCATATCTAGTTAGAGTGGGGGTGACGAAAAAAAATTACTCACTCATTGATGAGTACAATGTACCTAGGACTTGAAGGTCGATATGAAGGTCTATGGGCGTGCAGATGCCATATGCGGTCCTCTAGTTGGGGGTCTAGAAAAAGTAGTGTTCATTAAATTTGGTTGTCCCCATGGGGTATCTGTGTTTCTAGGTCAAGGTACTCTGGGATGAAAATTTCCCAAAGCAATGGGTTGGTAGATTTGATTTGCAGTCTTATTCTGATTCCATGGGTATGTGTAACCCCATGCAGGTTGAACCCATAAAGGTATCCCCCACATTGGCTATCCCCATGGACATTGTCCCACGGCTGGAGGTGGACCTCTGATCATATTGTATGTATCAGCTAAAGGATTACCTCTAGGTATGTTTTTTCCACTAACCAAGGGTTTCCCCTAGTCACATTTTGACATTTTTCCATGTGGTTGAATATTTTCCTCTATTTGCAATATTAGCATTGGCTGAGGTTTTTCCCCCAGACATAGAGGTTGGCAGAGGTCTAAAAACCAGCCATTGGATTTTGAGGCCATGCAGTCAAAAAAGATGGTTCTCCTAGTTCATAGCATACCACATTGGGCACTAATTTTCCTGGTGAAGGAATAATGTAAGAACGAGTGGTGGTGTGGTACTCAGGATAAAATACTTTCGAAGTGGATGCTAAGGAAGAATTATGACTTCGATGTCTCACATTTTGTCCAAGTGCTCGTATACAAGATAGAGTATCATTAATTTGTCCTAAAAACTCATCATTTGGGATGGGTCAGGTAGGATGTAAAGGTGTAGGTTGAGTTAATTCCTTAGTTGGTAGTGTAGAAAAATAAAAAATAAATTTTCCTAAGGAAGTGTTCCAAAATGGAACGAATGGACCAAAAAAAATTGCTACTGTATCATTTAGAGGTCGAGTAAATATCCAATATATGGCTACAAGATACCCTTCAAATGATGCATGAAAATATGTATCATGTGAAGAAGGATGCTCTACCACCATTGATCCTGTGGGGGTGGTGATAGGTGGATTTTCAGGGGGAGAATAATATCCTTCTTATTCAATTATTGGTATTCCTTCCGATGTGTGGACCAACTATAGTGGGTTGGTCCATGGTTTCCCCTTCACTCTGTCCAATGGGAGGATATTTGGGCAGTAGACCTTGCCTCCTACGATATATTCTCACTGGCTTCTTATCCAAGATATTTGAAAAAAGTATCTCCCTAAAGGTATTCTAAATAAAATAAAAACTACAAGTCCTACTCAAGCTAAAGGATGGAAGAAAACTTAGGTGACACGTGGGGTTGAAAAGGCTGGATCCTGACAACAGTGTCAAGTCATATCAACTCGCGATATGTCGTAGGATATCCTAGTAGTACATGCATAGTAGCTCCTCGAGTGATATCCTCGGTGTATTACAAAAACATGACTATTGATGGTTTAACTCAGTTGGTTTCAAGATCATGTAAGGTTTTCCTGATATATGTAGGGTATGTGGAAGCTCAAATCTATGTTAGTGTTTTCTGATGCACAATCATTTGAAAGGGTCCTTCCTATATATTATCGAGTACATGAAATAATATTTCTATATACCATTAAGTACGTGAAATGTTGTTCTATATACCTATTGGTACGTGAAAGAACCACGCAATTTGTGGGATGTAATGAAATCAAGTTAACGATATTTCCTATATTTTAAGACGCCAAAAAAATGATCTAACCTATCACTCAAGTTGCTAAATATTTTAACTGAAAATAGAAATTTATTTTATCTTGTATGGTTAAGTGGACCAATGAAATGTGGGCTCATCCCAATATCATGCACGAACTAAATGAGATGAATTATTTTCTATTGATGAGTTCTATTTATGGAAATGAGAGACATCTTTATTCTTCTTCTTATGGCAGTTAAAATTATCCCAAACTAACATACTACTCTTTTCCCTTTCCATTTCAAGTAAATACCAAAAGACAAACAATAATCTTTCAATCAACCCAACAACCAAAATCACAACACCATAACAAATTTTTTCTTGTTTTTTCTCAAAGAAGCTTAAAACTACAAGCTAACATGACAAATGAACTTCTTTTAATTGCAAAACTTTTCATTTTTTTAGCAAAGAAACAAAGGAGTTAAAGAACAATTCCTAAGATCCTTGAAATTTCATTAACCATTCAAATAGATTTGAGAGGGAATGCTTTTAACTTTATCCTTTTGGGTAGATCTACGTACTCTTTTTTTTCTTCTTAAAAGTGAAAAAGAAAAAATTATGCAAAATTTTCCATCCCTTTCAAATTTCTTTAAACAATTATTAAAGATCCAAAAGATGTATGTTTTCAACAAACCAAAATATTACACTTAAGAGTGAAGGAAAAAAACTTTGATTCTTGTTAACAATGTATTCAAAAAACAAGAGATCAATCATTTATATAATTTTTAAAAGCGAAGAAGTTCTCAAGAAAGTCAATCACCCAAAACATTCAAAACTCAAGCTTCAAACAACTCAAACCAAACTCACATCAACGAAAGTTTTCACAATACCACACTTTAAAAGACTTAAGACCTAAAGCAAAGAAAATAAGAGGATTCTAAAGAGCTATAAGAATAGATTCCCCTGTAAGGGATTGCGATTTCCAAAGATAAGGAAGGAAACTGCTTGAATAACTAGGACTCACCAAGAAACCAATCCAAGCTCCAAGTCTCAAGAAAACCGAAGATAAAGAGGAAAAAAATAGATCCAGAGAAGATTGTGACTGATACGAGTAAGAGATAGATGTTAGAGAACCACCTAATCTAACCTTCCCAGGGGATCTTAGACCTACTGCAAAATTTTACAAACTCTTGCGGTCTAGTGTGCAACACAATGCATCTATCAGAGTCAACCCAACTGCAAATGGAACCCAAGAGTGTTGCTGGCGCTCTTTATGTGAAGGTATATCGCATTGGTGACATTAGAGAGAGTTTTAAGAAAAGGACACAAGAGCCCTAAACTCGAATGATCTAGATGTAATTAAGGTGTCATAGCTATTTTGGATCACATAATAACTCAAGAAAACAAAACATTCAACAAACAGGAGAAAACAAAGTGATAAGATATAAAGGAAGCCCAAGGAAAAACAAGGGATATCTAAGGATCTTTTCTCCGATGGAGTCACCAATTTTGTTAAAGGATAAGTCCTCGAGTGCAGACATAAGTGAACCTCCCTAGTTTGAATGAATCAAATCTAGAACGAAACAGAACAATACATGCACACCTTCTCCTAGACCAATCAAATATTGACAAGCAATGAAGTAGATAAGACTACCTTTGATATGGAGTTTATCCTCGCTATACTTGAGCTGCTATAATCCAACTTTGCATATGAAAAAACCTATATAGCTCCAACACAAACAAATAGCATGTGGATTGATCTTGAAATAATTTAACTGATTTAAGTAAATGACTAAGTTTATTTAATAAAAATGACGATAACAATCAATTATGGTAAGAAAATTCATCATTGTATTAAATATAGTGGAAAGAAGTACAACCGTAGTCGTTAGTGTATTAGTCTCCTTTCAATAGAACTACTCCAAGGTGTCACCATTTTCTTGAAAGGGAAAGAAAAATAAGGGATCATCCTCTCTGACAATTCCTTCAGGGATTGTAGCAACATGAGGCTACAAGTTTTATGATACCGATGAAAATCCTTTGTAACATACCTATCGAGTGATTATTTTTGAATTGGTTGTTCACTCAATTATAATGTAACTTTTTGATTCTGCAACTCTTTTAACCAATTCCAATTAGAAAGTTATAGTAACTTCAATGATCATTGTAATCATGGTTGGATTTGATGGCCACTCTATGCATCATTCTATACTTTATCTTATACATGCTACCACACTTATCCATCCAAACATACATTGTCCACTTTACGATACTAATCACTTATAGCCATGATTTTCCATTTAGTTTATAAGCCTTTATCCTTTGGATAATCAGTGCAATAATGCCTGGGTTACCTCTTGTATGAATTCGATGGCCACCACATAGCCTGCTTATGAGCTTGCTATCATAATCATTAGTATGATTACTACTATACTTGGTACCACACTTAACACTCCATACATACATGGTCATATTTACCATACTAATTCTAATCTAAGTTTCTAACAATAATTTATCATTTACTCTATAAGTCTTTATCCTTTGGATGATTAATGTAATAGTGCTTGGGTTACCTCTTTGTCTATATTTTATGGATGATTAATGCAATAGTGGTTGGGTTACCTCTTTATCTATATTTTATGGCTACCCAATAGACTTCTTATGCTTGCTACCATACTCATTGGTATGATTGCTACCATACATTGTCCTTTTTATCATACTCATTAGAATGAGTGCTACCATACATTGTCCTTTTTACCATACTCATTAGAATAAATCCTACCTGATCAGTTGACAATGTAGACTATACAATGAGTTTATTGCTATGATTTGAGATTGTAATAAACACTCAAACCAAATTTGACATTGTAATCTTATTTTATATAAGGATAAAAATAATATTATGTGGGAAAGATACACATTTTGACTGCCTCTCGTGTAATGGGACAATTGCAAATTGAAAGCTGTATTTAAAACCAAAATAACTTAGCTTGGTCGTAAGTGATTCATTCGAGAAGATGGACTCTTCTATTAACAACATTGTAGATGGGTAGGCATGGGAATCCATTTAAGAGGAGGAAGTAAAAGCGGTCCCTCATTTGATTCATCATTGGAAACCAATGGTCAAATTTGAAGGGTTGGTATTAATTTTTTTTGGAAGGGCATGCAACTATCCAACCCTTTAAGGATGAAAGGTTATAAAAATAATTGCACTTCAATTGAAAATTGAAAATTAAGTAGACCCTTCAATAAAAAAAAGGTGAAAATAAAATAATGTCCTTCAAAATATTTATAATTATAAAATATCAAACAAAAACTACATAAAACATTGTAAAGTTTCTAAAAAACTAATCAATAAACAAATATCTCTCCAATTCCATTAACAAATTAATAAGAAAGCATATTGTCCTTCCATTCATTTGATATTCTTCCAAAAATTTTGGGATTACATCATTGAAGACATGAATTTAGCCCAATGGAAGAGGCTTTTTGACTTTCATTTGTTTCCATACATCATAAATTCCATTCCAATCTACCTCATTTAAAGCATGAGGTACACTAAGAGAGAGAAACATTAGCATATCCAATGTCTCCAATGAAAGTCTTGATCTATCATCATTTTTTATCCTATTTAATTTTGAAAATCCTCTTTCACACATTGTTGTACTTGCTGGAATAACAAGAATAGCTTGCCATAAGTGCATAAGTGCATCAGATAGGGAAATACTTCAAACCATTCACGTTCATCTCCACAAAGATCCCATGCTCTAAATATCTGTCTTTTTGGGTAAGATTTATAAATAGTACAAATGAATTCATCCATTTCACCCAAACATTTAGCAATATCTACAATAGGTGACTCCCCAATACTAATTTTTTCACATAAACATTGCAACCACCTTTTTGTTTTAGAGTCTCTATCATTCACTTCTTCATAATAATGTCGAGGACTGAAAAACTTAGAAGCATTGAATATAGGTAAATCTATGAACCTCCTATCTAGAGATTCAATCACCTTTATAACAAAACATTTTCCCAAAATAATACAATCATCTAGTGTCCCTGATTTTTGTATCTTTGGCAAACTTTCAAACCTCAATGGATGTAAATGTACCATACCTATTCTATCTGCAAACTCAAGAGTTCCTCCTTGCGCTTTACTTAAAAAAGAGGATATGTTTATTGCTCCCGTCCCAAATATGCCTCCCAAAAACCGTTTACGAAGCATGCTAATAGAAACATCTAAAGTAGTACCAATAGATGTAATATCAACATGATCCTCTTGAAACTTTTGATTCAACTTATTTAACTCAATGAGCACATATGCAAGTAAATGGATGTAAAATTGTACTTGAAATATTGTTTCCAAGTCATACATTTTTTTTCTCCCCTAATTCCCAATATTTTAGCAGAGCACGCATGAGTTTAACAAGTCTTTCCATGACCTTACCTCTAGAGAGCCACCTAATTTGATGAATGTGTAATACCTCCAACTTAGTGGTTTGAAATGATTCCATTAGTTCTTTAAATTCTCCATTTATTTTAGTAGATTTTCCAATCCATGAATAAATTTTGTTTGCAAATTTGTCAATAAATTGAAACTCTAGAAAATGAGATGACGCATCAGTTGATGCTAATGCTTCTCTATGAGATATGCAATGTACATCTAACAAATGAGGGGCATATCGACGAAGCTGAGAATATAAAACTTCATGAATACCCCTCATAGAGGATGCCCCATCAGAGCCAAAGCCAACTAACTTCATCAAAGATAGACCCATCTCTTCTAAAAGGGACTTCATTGCATCATACATACATTGAGTTGTTCCATCCTTTATTTGAAGCAAACATATGAATTTTGTTACACATTTTCCTCTTCCTTCATTTGTTGGATATGTAACATAAACTATCAAATGGTGTGCCATTGTTTGATCAATGCTTTCATCAACTAAAATTGAGTAAAAAGGGCTTTGCAAAATTTCATCTTTCAACTATTTAAAATATAACTCTTTAGAAGCTTGAAGAAACTCTTTTGCAGATGTTGTATGCATGTATGTAGAATATTCATTTGTTAAAGGCATGTGTGGAGTGCATTTGTACCTATTCGAGTCACAAATTGACTTGTGCATTTCTAAAGGTAAATCATGTATATCAACAAAATACATGTTTTCAATCACTGTTATAATTCTCTCTGCAAATTAGTTCTACATGTTGGGTAATCGAAATACTTTTTTGTTTGGTTTCTCCATCCAAAAATTGTAAAGAAAATTAAAGAGCTTATGATTCTGAATGGCCATTTAAACCACTAACTTGAAGAGTGGTACTTCCCTCTTTAGAAAATGGAGTGTCTCTCTTAAATTTAACACACCCCGAACATTTTATTCTTTCATTACCATTGTATTCCTTTACAACATAAGCCCATGGGAATCTTGTCTTCCATTTAGATTTGAAAGTTCTTTTCCGTTTCTTTGATGGTTGTTCGCCTTCAACAATTTCTACACTATCAGATTCTTCATCTTCATGTGGATGAGTATCAACTTCAATTGAGAAATTATACGATTGATTACAACGTTGCGAGATACCAAATGCATAAACAATTAACAATTTCTTTTTATCCTTCTTAAGGCGACCAATGGGAGACATTTTCAATATTTACACCTGCTTCATCAATACAAACAATAAAATAAGTAAATAGATCAATACAAAACAACACTATATTTCCTCTTAAAATGAATATAAAAAATAAATTGAAATCAAAATGAAAAAAATATAAAAGAATTATTATTTTCAATGTAGGCATATATGAAACATTGATGTATTACATTCATAAATAATATAATTGTTTTCTATTTAATTTATTGAATTTTTTTTCTTAACTATTTAATTAAAATAATTTTTACTATTAAATATTTGAATAATTAAAATACCATTTTCATATATAAAAGGAACAACGGATCGCATAGCCAAGATTCTTAAAAGAAAGAACATCAATGTGGCATTTGCACCCCCAAACACAATCAGAGGATTCATTGACTCAGCCAAGGACCTAGTGGATCCTAAACAACAGAAAGGAGTTTATGAAATCGCTTGTTCATGTAATAATTTCTACATAGGAGAAACGGGACATTCTCTGCAAACCCATCTCAAAGAACACTCGGTCGACATAGTCCATAATCGCATAAAGAAATCAGCCCTAGCTGAACATTCGCACAACACCTCCCATCAAATTTGCATGGAGAAAGCCTCGCTAGTAGCCAGAGAAGAACATTATTACAAAAGAAGAGTAAGAGAAGCCCTCGAGATTGAAAAAAGGGATGAAACCCTAAACAAAAATGATGGGCTCAAACTTAACGAATTGTGGAGACCCATGATTAACTAGATAAAAAATAATTACAGATTAAAAAATTATAATCTCCCAAAAAAAGAGCCGACCATACTATCTTAAACATGGGGTGACTAATCTGTATTTATGACATAAAGAGAAGATCTTTAAATTCATCTTCCCAATCTCCTGGATTGAGAGATCGCCTTGAGGATGGACTCAACTATATGAAGTCCGAAACGTTGGCTTAATAAATCCACACAGGTTTCCTACACTTACATATTAATTATTTGTTAATGTATATTAATTTTTCACACCGAAGCTAATGTATGTCATTTACTATATAGATAATAGAATTGATGTTTTTAAACATTAAAAAAAATGCCTATACCTAAAGTAAGTATAGTTGACAAAGATAATGATGTAGGCTAATTAGGTCTATCATTTAACATTATCATAAACATTATCATACCAAGAATTGGATCAAAATAAGTTATCCCAAATTTACATCTCTAAAAATATGATTAATAAATTAAATTGCTAATTGTCATTTTTAATCAATTTATAATATATATAAAACCATTCAAACTTAAAATAAATAAATAACAGTATATAACTTGTCTTTGCAATTTGATATATTTGTTCCTCAAATTATAAATTAGACACGCCATTTAAAATAATCATAAATATTATTATACTAGGAATTAAATCAAAATAAGTTTGTCCAAAATTTACAACTCTATAAAAAATGATTACTAGATTAAATTGTTAATTGTCATTTTTTAATAAATTTGTAATATATACAAAAATTATTTAAACTTAAAATAAAAATAAAATAAAAAATATATAAAGATATATACCACCATAAAACTAAAGGGAAACATATTAATAAATTAAATTACATTATTAAGAAAGATTTCTCATTTTTTAAAAACTTTTTTATAACTAAAAAAAATAAAGTTATATAAAAAGATAAAATGGACTAATTAACTATATCAAATAAACAACACCATACACACAACTCATTCTTTTGTAAAACTTCTTTACTTGTCATGGATAAATGTGTCTATACATAGCTTAAAACAAAACAATAGTGAGTTGACCATGTTGAATATAAAAACTAAATTTGATTTTAAATAAAAATAGAAATTTAGAATACAATAAAAATTTTAATTCATGAAACAATAGAATATTAATCTTTATTTTGAAATTTTATTTGTTTAGATATTTACATTTCAATAACTTAAATATTTTATGAATTTACATTTCAACATATAAAAAGAAAAAAAAAATCTAAAACATATATATTTCAATATATTAAAAACAACTATTTAAGAATTTAAATTTCAATAAATTAAATATTTTATGAATTTACATTTAAACAGGAAAAAAAATCTAAAACATTTATATTTCAATATATTAAAAAAATATATTTAAGAATTTAAATTTAAATTTATATTTTATGAATTTACATTTCAAACAAAAAAAAATCTAAAATGAAACGCAAGCACCCGTACTAACTAAATCATCTGATCCATGTTCTCTGTAAATCATCTTGCTTTCTCCCAGCACTAAAGGATACAATAGGATTCTAAAGGGCGACAAAATTTCTTTGTGGGGCAAGAATCCGCGGCCATCCCAAACCAAGCTGGATTGGTCAATGGCCATCCACCTATCATATTATATCATATTTCTAACCAAAATCATACGAGTATTGTTATGCAGAGTATTGTCGAGTGCCAACTTATCCACCTAAAACTAGTGTGCTTCTAACATTGTACATCCGGAAGAGATTTACAATTGTTGATCCTTGTTGTGACCGCTTGATCATTACCATAACCAGTGGTTTAAAGAAGCAACATAAAAGTAAAACAATTAGAAGAATAACTTTTCCATGAAATTTTACCTTACCAGTTTTGAAATGAACTTTTCTACATGGTATTAAAATCTTTGTATTATTATCTTCCCAACTAAAAACATAAGTTTTTTCCAATCCACATTTCCATTAACAACAAAAAAAAAGTTACAAATTCCATCACAAAGCTAATTGATATGTTTGTCCATATGGACCCAGTTCTTGGGTAACTAGCCTTTCAATTTCAAACTCCACCCAATCCCTAAGCATTGTCTTCACCATAATAAACCTAGAACTATTAGAACACTTGAAAATTTATCCTTCAAACTTTATTCTTGAGTATACTAACATCTAGATGTCAAATGAGAGGGATTGATAGGGATTCCCATTTCTCTTTTCAAAACTCGGTGCATATAATTATTATCAAACACTTTGAAAAAGTATCCTTCAAACTTCAATGTGGATCTTACTAGTATCTGGATCTCAAACGAGAAGAAGTTTGAGAGGGATTCCACGGTAGACAAAAAACAAGGACTATTATATACTGTAATCTCTTTGTGAACCTTACATGTGTCACGTCCCCATGCCTCCGACCGATGAAGAGGACGTGACCAACACATCAAAGCACGACCGGGCAAACCGCCCCATGAACATAATAAAAAGAAATCAATGCTGGAATTAAAATTTACGAGCATACACAGATGCATAATGAATCAACATTCAGCGGAAGCAAACATATTCATAAACCAGCATTCCACATGTTCATTATAATTCATTAATTGACATCAATATATATATATATATATACAGAGATGGATTATAGACAGCAGCACTTATCTGTCGATGAAGACTTCACCCACAACCAGCTACGTCGCTGCAACGTTCCACCCAACCATAGGCCAGCGTGCTTATCAATCTCTCAGCACACTGCCACCCCCGAGCTGGGTATGATTCCTCTGGAATAAGGGTCAATTGCAGGCTTATATCTAGCCAAGGGGCACAAACAGCAAACCAACACAGCTGGGTTTCACAGGCTTTCAACAGACAAGCCAAGCCAGCACAGTCCGAAGACTAACCATTGCACTCAGGAAATTACTTAGCTGTCACAGCTTAAACAGGGAAAAGAAAATTCGGAGTCATTCTTGGCCCTATCGTGGCCAAAATGACTCTTCAAATGAAATTACAACAGCCCCAAAGATGTAAGGGAGACCCCAGCAACACAGCCAACAACGTGGGAAAATAACAGTCCCAAAATGTATCAGTGAGCACAGCTCACAGCAAACGTGGGGAATACAGCCCATCCTGGGCAACAAAATCATGGAGAAAACACATAAATACCACACAAAGGAAAGGGAAAAATACCGACTTTCGATAGCCACAGCACCCACGATTTCGCTGGGAAAAGAACAACGTGGGAAAACCCAGAAATTCCTGTGCGTGAGAGGAAAAACGGGGGAAGAATCCCTCTGCGTGAGATTGCACAACAATGGAGGCCCTGCGTGAGGAGAAAACAGCTCCATTTTTGTTCGTGGATGAACAATCAACAGCCAGGACGTGAAATTTCAGTGCGTGGGTGCTCAACAACTCGTGGAGCCAAGAAAATGTCTGCCTGAGACCAAAACCACCCCCCAGCCTGTGCATGAGGAGGATCCCAAAAACAAAATCGTGGTGAGAGTGAACTGACCAGGGAAGATTGCGTGAGGGAGAAAAATGGGCAGACGTGGGTGGAGTGGGCAGGTGGGCAAAGGACTGACAGTCCTGCCACCCCACTCCCAAAGGCATTAACTGCCTCAACCACCAGCAGCCATTACTCCTCAGCTTCCCAACAAAACATTCAAGAGGTTGACAAGGGAAGATGGAAAATCAACAAGGTGACAAAACTTGGGTTTTTCCCCCATAACCAAGGTTTGACATCCCCCACCCCTTATCCTTTGGAACCATGCCCTTTTCATTCAACATTGTACTGTCGTAGCTGGTTGTGATTTATTTTATTTGATGAGCGGGTTTACATGATGCCAATTATAATGTGCCATACAACACGATATACCATCGGCAACTATACCTATTGCTGAAACATACACACACAAGTCGATGGTGGGGCTTTTTCCTTGAGCTCCACACCACGATTACTTACATTATATACATCATGCAAACGGGGTCAAAACTGGGGACATTACAACATGATTAAAAAATGTCATTTTGACAAAAAAACATATTTACCATCTCTTCTCTTAAATTTTGTGTTTATAGGTTTGAGGAGTGATATCTAAGGTAACTATAGACTCCATTTGATATTTCGACATTACAACCTTTATCAAGGTTCATCATCAAGACAATGAGTCGAGTTGAGTAACATATAAATATTTATTAATATATCTTTAACAACACATTTCAAGAGAAAACTAGGAAATTGATAACATTGACTATATAACTAAGACCAAATACAAACCCTAAAAATGTTAAGCTAGATAATAAGGAAGTATAAGTTGTGATTAAAACAAACACCCTAAATTTCTACAGTGATTCTAAACTTATAATAGAATAAAAATCTAAATTAAATTTATTAATATTAAATATTTTTCTTAATGAATAAATTGTGAATTACTTAATCTATTTTTTATAAACTATAGATATAAATGTAATATCTAATTCTAACCTATAAATACTACAATTTTTTATATAAAAGAATAATTTAAGAGAATTTTTTATTAATTAGTGAGTTATTGGCCATAACCTAGGAAATATGTATTGTAAAAATGTAACCTAAATTATCAAATCACATTTACTCTAGTATAACCTAAAAGGAATAATTCCACTAAAAATTTAAAATTTAAAATTAATCTACAACTTAATCTTGTATTTCTATGTAATATTTTTATAATAAAATTTAACTTGGATTTCATTAAAGAACAATGCAATAATTGAAGAGGGGCATCCTTTTGAACAATGTAAATGAGGTCAATTATGGTAAAACACTTTTTTGTTTTAAGAATTCATCTCTTTGATAATTTTCATATTCAAAGATAAAAAAAATTTTAATTCTTTTTTGTCTATTATAATTTATAGTTTATGGTCAATTTTGAATGCACACAAACTTATTGGAAATTGGAAATGAAAAGAAAATCATTTCGAAGCAATACGTGTGTACCCCAGAGGAATAGTCATTGAGACTAGTCAAAATAGTAAGAGGGAGACATACCCCTCTAAGAGAAATGCAAAACGAAAGACATGCTATCTTACTTTGAAAACCCGACTAAAGGAACATTCGGCTGAGATCTTCCATGGGCGAACAAACAAATCTATGTTAGCGAAGCACTTGCACAATACTTCTCATTAGGTTTGCATAGAAAAAGCCTCTCTGATTGCCAGGGAAGACAACTGTAATAAGAGGAGGATAAGAGAGACTGTTGAAATAGAAAAATAGAATAATAATTTAAATAAGGATGATGGTCTAAATATGAGTAATACATGGAAACCCTTGATTAATAAAATCAAAAGGAATTGGAAAGAATAAGTCAACAATCGCTTCAACTTCCCCAACCTCTATTTATGTTGAAGGTCCCTTTATCCTTCATTGCTTTCTCATGTTCTGAGTATACGCCGTGATGATGGACTCAATTATGTTGTAGTCCAAAATGTTGGTGTAAAAAATAATACACGGGGTTCCCTCTTCACAAACAAACTCTCCTCTCCCTATATATTATTTTTAGTGCCTTTAGTTCCTATAATGTAATGAAATTGTGCTTGTAGTGCCTATAATGGTTCAGTCTATCTATTCATCAACTATTCATGAACAAATATATCTATCCATGAAATATGAAGAATAGGTGAGCAGGTAGACTGTAGTAAGGGAGGGAGCACAAACCAAGAACCAAAGTCAATACAAATTGAAATGGTTTACATCCAATGAATACATTGTATGTTCTTATCCATGTGTCCTCCATAATGTAGGTGTTATCCTCACAAAAGTAAATACCTTATATACCCTTAATTATACAAATCCTACAAATTGGAAAAAAAATCATTTCCAAGTCTCTCCAATATTGACATCTTATCCTAGATATTTTACGGAAACAGTTAACCCAAAAAATCCCTCAGTGAGCTCTACATGACCTACACCACCCAAAGACATCTACTTCACTACCCTCATTTGACCCCCACACCCTTGCAAAGGCTCAAAAAACATGAAAAGGGCTTAAAAACCCCTAAAAAGAGCCAAAATAGCTCTTATAGGGGCTAAAACATCCAAAAGGGGGATAAAACCCCTCAAAGGAGCTTAAAACCCCAAAAGGAGCTAAGAATTGGGTGAAAGGGGGCTTAAAGCCCAAAAAAGGGGCTAAAGCCCTGACCAAGGGCTTAACACCCTAAATCTCTAGAAAAAAGCTATAAATAGAGAGGTGGGGGTCACTCTCAAAACACTCATTCCCTGCCTATCGTTACTATGCCTGTATGAGTGCCTTGAGGAGCCAACTCTCTCAAGCCATTCATCCCTCTCTCTATATTTTGCTCCATTAGCCACTTCCCTTGTGTGTTGAGCTTAGCTCCACACCATTCAAACTAGTAAGGAGAGTCTGCTCCTTGAGCTAGTGCATGGTGGCCCATCTTCCATTAAAAATCTTAGGTATAGTGAGATGCATGTTTTGTTTATTTTTATTTGCAACTTACATGTATGCGTAGTTTATTTCTAACATTAGATTGCAGGTTCTCCATTGATGATTAGTTACAGGTTTATTTTTCTGATAGTTTCTTGTAGGGTTGCCATGGCTCAAAGCTAACCCTTCCTTGTAGATTTTCTTCCACATACAGGAACCCTACCCTTCTGTCCTATAGACGGAAGGTAGCCGTTCCTGCCCGTAGCTAGGGTGAAAGCTCTACGACAGATTTGGTGACCATACCAGGTTGATCCCACAAGATCCCTGGGTTATTTTTCAGTTTTCCAAGTTTTATTTTTGTTTTTTTAACCTAGTTTAAATTTATGTTAAATATAGTTTAGATCTCTATTTTTTTCTGCATTTACATTTACAATCGAGCCTCCTTAAGGCTGACCTGAGCTAGTACAGCCATAGTACAAGTTGTTGTCGGCCGTTCCCTGCTCATATTTCAAGTTTTTTCAGTTTCTGTGCTAGATCGCTCATATCAGGCAGAAAAGAGCAACCTAGCCGCCAATTTAGGCCCGAAAAGTGTGACCTGCAATTTTTTTCGGGCCCAGTCATGGATTTATGCCCTAAAGGTGTGACCAGGTTACTCCTTTAGCCCTGAAAGGTGCGACTTCCCTCTCAGGATCCATATCTCTCTTGTTTTCAGTTTATGAGCTACCCCCTCACCTGATTTTGGGAAAATTTAGCAATCCCCTCACTTGATTTTGGGAAAACTTAGCGACCCCCTCGCTACATTTTCCTCGAAAAGGGTGATCTGTCTCTTAGATTCAAGTTTTTATGCTGTTTGGACTGTCAGTGTGGCTCAGCCGCTTCTTTCTAGTAGCCTATTTTTCATCTGCAGACAATCTGTGTAAATCAATGATAGATTTAACTAAGTTATTGATATAATGAATATGTTTTAAGGATTGAATAAATTACTGTAGGTTAAATTTTAGTTTTTAAAAAGAATTGGAAATTAACCCCTTTCCTAGCCCTACCTTCTCTACCCAGTCATCACCCTTCGGGGTATTCTGGGATAAGACGAAGGGTAAAGCTCATATAGTAATAGGCACTTCATTTGTGATTTCTTTAGACCACTAAAAATGGGTGACTTGGAAGGTAGAGGGGTGGTAGGCCCAAGGGGCCTCACGGTGTTCACGTCCTCCCTGTTGACTGACCTTGCACTCTAAGAGTGACATGAGGATCTACAGATGGGCTTAGTCCCATTGTGTTGAGATCCCAACACTCTTTCCTGGTCGAAGATGAATACAAGTGTAAGGTAGTCACCTAGTAAGTCTACGATAGTTCAGGTTCATTAGTGGCATGTTTCAAATTTTCTGTTAAAAATTTACTGGTTTCATAACAGGTTACCCATGTTGTAAGTTCTGTAACAATCCATAAAATCTCTACGAAATACTCATAAACCATAAAATTAGTTACCAAATGAATAACATAAAATAACAAAAAATGGACAATCTTTTAGACAATGGACGTGCACACAACCATGCCAAGTAAGATAACCAAACTCAGTTCATGACGCTGAGCCATCCATTAAAATCTATTAATTTACACTAATTCAAACACTTGCAGTCTTTAAGGACATAAGTCCCCGACTTCCTTAACTGTGGGAAGTACTTGGGATCAGCCTTGAGACTCATTGTGAGGAGTACCACGGGAACCCCAAAGTAGCTAGCCACTGAGAGGAATTGTCAAGCGAAATGGGCAATGACCCCTACCGATTTACTAGCACTCCCGTGAGGAAAAATCCAAGCACTGTCTCCTGGCAGTTTTGGTGGCCGAGTGACCACCTGAAAGCCAAAAGGAAGCCATTGAAACTGGGGTCCAGAATGTCACTACTAGATTTCACCACCTAATCTACCAACCAAACACAATTGATCCCCCATGCTCTTCTTCATGCCTAAGAGGTGATTCACCAGAGTTCGGGTCCTTGAACCAACATCGTTGAGACCATTCTCAACATCCCTCTACACCGTCAGAAGGACACACATCCTTTGACTCGGACTCAGAATCATATCAATCTGAGCCAGATTTACACACTACACCATCTAGCCCCATGGCTGGTGCAAACCTGGATCCATTTTCTAGACTGGTGATTGGCAGTGGACCCATGTCCATACCTCACACCACCACCAACACCCTTGCTGGTGGTCCTAGCACTGTCATGCAGACTGTCATAAGTCAGCTACCGCCACCCATGCTTACTAGCCAAATTGTCTCACCTGTCATGCTTGGGGGCAGTGGCTCGTCCACTCACACTATCCCGCTTGGCATGCCTAGGGGTAGTGGCCATTACACCTACACTATCCCTCCTATCATACATGGGGGAAATGGCCCTTCCACTCACACTGTTCTGCTTACCATACCTGGGGGAAGTGGTCCGTCCGCAACTGTGCCACAAGTACCCCCAGTCATGTTGGTACATCATGTTCCTGCAAACCCCACCACCATTGCTGGTCCATCACACATTAAAATTGGGTCAAACCTCCCTTTCATGGCATGCCTCAACCTGCCTAACTTGGCTAGGTTAACCAATGACCCCATATGTCATCAAACCTTTTGGCCTCCCATGCCAACCAAGCTCCCTTCAGACATTCCCAAGTTTGAAGGGAAGGTAGGGGAGTGCCCCCAAAACCATATAATGACGTTTCATATATGGTGCTCATCAAAAAACATTGTAGATGATTCGATCAGACACAGACTATTCCAGCGCACCCTTATAGGTGCTGCAACTAAGTGGTACATTGAGCTACCACAAGCCAAGTACCCAGACTTCAACGCCTTGGCCTTTATGTTCCTACAGTATTTATAGCTCCCCGTCAGATATGATGAAGGAGTGGAAATATTGCTATCTTGTCGCCAAAACACTGCGACCCACATCACCGACCACATAGACGAGTGGAGGCGACATCGCAGCTTGTGCAAGATCAAGCTTGGTGACCGGATCTTCCTGGACTGGTTCTTGAAAACATTGCTGCCACCTATAGCTAAGGGTGTCACCTCTGAACATACCCAAATAGAGGAAGAGGCCATCTTGAAGGCCCAACAATTTGACCTCATTTACGCATAGTTTGGATAACTCTACACCATCATTCTAGACACTCCCCGTGCAGTCACCTCTTACTAGGATGCGTCAGGGGCATCCCATGCTGCAGATGGAATTATAGGCTCTGTCACCCATCACTCACAACACCATGTGGCACTGCTTATGATGCCACCACACCCAAGCAACATCCCTAGTGTTTCCCACCCAAATCAAGCTCCCCACTACTCAAGGATGATGTCTCATTTCGGAGCCACAACCTCCTATGCACAACTTACACCACAGTAGCAGACCCATGCACCTACTTGGCCAGCACAACAATATGTGGGACAGATGCCCACATTTGTAGCACCCCCAACCCCCCAAGTCTACTATGCACCACCAGTGCAAGCTGCTCAAGCCCCCGCCCCAGATCCTCCAACACCTTTGGGACAAGTGTTTACTCAACAAAATCATCCCAACCAACCTGCCCCCAACAACCAATAGGGACAAGGTAGAAAAAATCGAGCTAGGAATCGGGCTAACGACAAACCGCAAGGAGGTGTCCAATAGTTGAATCCTCCCAAAAACACCAGAGCAAACTGGCCAGCTCAAAATCCCCAACAACCCAACCCACCTAGATGAAACGCTACATTACGGAAAAATCAACCGTGCAAACTATGCGACATCTCTGGGCACTATACACATGAGTGCCCCTTCATGCGCTGCGCTAAGCAGGTTATTCAAAACGAGGCTCAACGCGGTACCAATGCAGAAATCCCAACTCAACCCAACCCAACAGCACCAGGACATCCACCCATGGTGCTACAGAACCTGTTACCACTCCAAGGGTTGGTAGCAACCGCACCCATGCCCCCACATCCCTGTTGCGGCCCTGCCTACATAGATAGGGGTTCATCACCTACTAGCCATGACAACTGAGGAGGTCAACTTGCAGACTAGGCGGAATCAATATGGGTCCACTACCGAAACCACTGATGCATCAACGCCATCTACATCTAACACTCCTCTTCACATTCCTCCACCTTCCATGGACGGGGCAGCAAGAGGTCCACCTCTCCCCTTCAAGTGTATCGCCAACAACACCATTTCAAGAGCACCAGTCAATTATAGCATTGTAGACGATTTATCCCAATCACCCATGGAAATGTCCACTCTTGAGGTGCTTAAAACATGCCCAACACAAAGGAAATCTCTACTAGCTGCTATCGGTGTCATAGACCCCTCTAACTCCAAATTGATCACTTTTGATTTGGACAAAGGAGAACCCAGAATTCCATCCACCATCGCTGTCACATGCCCCAATTTTGTAAAAACAATTTTATATTATTTGAGGAACAATATGTTAAATTTTTTGCTAACTTGTAATTGATGATCCAGTGGGGTCAAGGAAATTTAATGTAAATTCTGAATATTTTATTTATAAATAAATAAATGAGGAGACAACAGCTTAGGAGAGTTGTTAAAAGAGTGTTTACTAGTCAAATTGGTGGAGGAGACTGGGTGGAGAGAAAACTGACATGTGGCAACATCCTCAAACCACTTCCAATTGTTGCAGGTGGTAACCTCCCTACATTTGTGGTCATGATTCCCCAAGAAAGTGGAATCAGAGCAGGTGGCTCAATTAATGAAAACTGACCCAAAAGACCTAGGCAATCTTTATAAAAATTCCCATGAAGAGAGCTGAGGCTGCTCATTCTAGAGAAGTGATCATTCAGGGTGAATGAATGTACTTCAGAGAAATTCAATGGAAGGGAAATATGGAAAGCGTTTGAGGGGATAATTGCTGATTGATCTAGTTGTAGCTTTTAAGCTGAAGATCATACTGCTGAGAGCAGAGTGTCTTACTCAGGTATTGAACTAGTTAGTTGACAGAGGGTTCTATTGTTTGCATCTCCACCAGTTCTCAGCCAAGAAGACCAGGAATAGGCTCGAGGGTCCTGAGGAAGTGTTGTTTGAGTGCTCTCCACGAGTTTGGTAGGGAGGAATGGCCTCCTAAAGCTGTTGTCATCTTGTCCTCAACAGGTTCCATGTTATTTTATTTTACTGTATTAGTTTAATAAATATTAGTTTAACTGCTAGTTCAGATTTTGTGAAATGCTAGATTTAGTATTCTTATTAGATTGTTATAGAAATGAAATGGGTTTAGAGAATAGTGAAATAGAATGAAAATAAATTTTGACCTTGTGTTTTTCCACACTTGGAAACCAGGTCGTACTCTAGCACAGTTAGAATTCTTTAAGTAGATGAAAGATTCTTGAGAGAATGAAAATAGTATATAGGATTTTGTATTTGTATATAGTAGAGTAAATTTATTTCAATGCTTAAAATATTATGAAAAACAGTGTTATGGTTATTTGTGTTTACTGTTTTACTTAGTATAACTAAATAAAAATGCAAGAAAAGAACCAGTACACTACACTAGAGTTATAGTAATAGTATACTGATATAATAAAGGTTTATAGGAGCTAATAGCTAAGTATATAAACGAGTTATTTACCCAGCAGTTTGTCTTTTAAAACTATTAACTAAATCTTGAACTATTACTTAATAAAAACCAGATTAGGGTTATATATATAAACCCTTATTTATGAAAAATAAACAGGGTTCCAGAGTTAACCTTCTATTCTTTATAGAGCTCTGAATAAATTCTAAGTTACAGCATCATAAATAAAAAAACAAATGTAAATATAAACAATACATAATATAAAACCAAGAATTACATATTTAGAAACTATTTTTATACTTAACAAACAGGCTTATAACCTGTGCAAGAATAACCTGAGGGTCGAAACCCTAACAATTCATTTATACATTTATAAATTAATTTATATAAGTTTATCCATTTACATTGATAACTGTGTAAACAAATTAACAAGAAGACTATAAACGGTGCATTAGACTCATTACAGTCTTATCTTTAAAACTTTAAAATATATTTATAAACCTTTTTAATTTGAATAATTCATTAACAACATAATGAACAACATTGTACCTGTAATAGCGAAACAGAGGCAACAAGAAAACAGTGCCCAAATAATAAATTATCTAAGAATACATTTTACACAAGGTTGTCATTTCCATTAAACCCTAACTATTAAATGCTGGATTGATAATATAAATTTATAAATTTACATTATGACTGTTCACAGTCTTCATATTAACACTATTTACTTATAAAATAAATCATTAACAGTAAATTACTTCACTGACAGTGGAAGAAGAAAAACCTATGTTACAGTTTTAACATTTAAAAGATCGATTTGAACAAACTGGAGAATCGAAAAGAGGAGTCATTTTAAAACCATGGTTACAGTAAAAACCCTCATATCTTAGAAATCAGAGTATGATATTATCAAGCCGTAAGGCTGTAACCACTTATACAAAACAACCAAACTACATACAAGTCACGGCTTATAAGCTAGAGCTACCCAACAACATGCAAGGGTTTTTAACAACAAGATTAAGTATTAACATAAACTAAGCATCTAAACATTGGAGGAACCGAATCCATGCTTCCCTTCAAACTGTAACTTCTTTCCATTAACCTCTGCAAGCAGGGAGATGCCACAACAAATCGGGGCTTACCGGTTATGGACACGAAGTTCACCAACTCGAGAGAAGTGTCCTTCATACTTGAAGCCGCAACTATAACCTGCAAAAATAAGACCAATGCAAAAAATTAGAAGTTATATCCATGTTTTAAAAACTGAATAAGTACTTAGAGAAGAGATGAGAGCAGGGTAAAACTTTACCTGCGAATAAGGAGTGTGGAGCCGAGGAGGAGACTTAACTAGCATGAGGAAAAACACCTTGAAGAAACGAAACCCTCATGCTAACCTGTGATAGAGGCAGCGAGGCTCACATTCCAGACTTACACCGACGATGAAGCAAGTTACAAGCAAAGGCAAGGGAATGCTATGGCCATAACTCTAAACTAATGACAGAGTAAAAACCACCCTCATGGCGTCACAATACTTTCAGAAAGAAACCGAGATACAAACTGTGTATCCCTCAAATTTTGCACAAATGTTACAACAATATACTACACTCCAAATGGAGCTGTCAAACGTGAACTAGCAAGCCTCTCATGGCTGCGAAGAAACTCAAACAGCGTAGAGCCAAACCCTCGAAGGAGAATGAAGAATAAAGGGTTTATTTGTGATCTTTTAAATCGACCAATGCATGATGGAGACTCATCCACGTGCCCATCAAGATTTTTAATCAGCAGTGGATCAATCCATATAGTTCTCTTGCACTGTCGGGTGAAACAATATTATTATCAATGATTTGTATCATACCACGATGATAAAATTTGTTATAAAGTCAATTCGTATCATTGCAATTATAAACAATAAAATCAAGCAATAGTAAAAACATTTGTTTGTATTGTTAACTTTTGCATTTTTAAAACCTTGGAAGCAATCACTTGTAAAAACATTTATACAAAGACCAATAAGTGGAGTTTATGCCTTTGACCTTGAATCGATAGCATTACTAATGACTATTCATACAAACCTTATATTTAATGATTAATGCTATGTTTTAAGACTAGTGTTATGTATATACAAGTTGGTAAAGTAATTTGTTTATAAATCAATTGTATGTAAGTAAATGTTAGGTAGTAATTCCACCCTAGAATAATTCCTACAATTTGCTTAAAGTCTATAGTAATTTAGTGAGAAGACTTCTTTGAAGTTAGTGTTCTTTTGGTTTCTATAAAGAACCAAACTCTTACTAAATCAAACCAATATTTAAACTACATCTTGGTAGTTGCAAGATAGTAAGATGACCTAGGGTTAAAAGTAAAATCACTCAGTAATATTTTTCAGTGATATGATAAGGTATTATTACAATAATACATGTGACATGATGAAACTTAGAAATTCGAAATTATAGCCTAATGGCTAGTAGTGCAAGTAGACTATTAGAACGGTATACAAATAAACAGGATGATACTCTTCACTACTAGAGCTGATTTAAAAGGAAAACCTATGCAATCATTTGTAACTTTTAATTGAAGGTCCTAGAATTATACTCATGCTTATAAGCAACACTTTGAACAATAGACACAACATTAGTAGTAAATTTTCATGCTTCAGTAAAGGTGTTTCTATGTAAATCTTGAGCCCTATGCTCATTAGTAGAACTTGTGAGTAACTGGGACTATAACATCTGAAAGAAAACTTAAGTAGAACTCATGCTGGTAAAAAGTACTAGTATATTAAGGATATTGGTCTTTACGACTAACTTAAAATACTGTCATAGATTCAAAAACAACAAAGGAAGTACTTTACCTCAGCGTAGCCTTGCTTTCTATTAATCAAATTATGCTCTAGCATTTTTATTATGCTAAAGAAGTACTTCTTGTTTTAACGCAAAAACAAACTCCTACTTGTTCAAAAATTTACCTGATGAACCTGTAAGAACCAGAAATCCAGCTGAGTTAGCAATTGCTAAGTAAGCCCATATTAGAACATAGATTCTCACCTACTTGACAAAAGCAAATCATTAGTACAGCTAGAAGTAACTGAATGCAGGTCATATACATAACATATCAAAATTAAAATGGTATTAGTTTGTATGTGTTTGTAGTTAATCACTACTTATTGTTAACCGTTTCATTTTTCTGCTAGCCGCTAGTAGTTATTAAACTATGACCTTAGACATTTTATGTTACATTAAAAATTTTAATTTTTTGTGAAAATTCGGGGTTATGACAATCGCCTTCCAAATTAAGGTCTCAACCCAGAGTTTGGTGGTCCATTGATGCATCGTCGACGAAGGGGAATCCACCCGTGTTATGTCAACATCTGTATGGCAGAAACTTGGGTCCCCTACCCTTCAACCATCCACTACTACACTATGTTCTTACGATGGCCACCCCACCAGAGCCCAAGGCATCCTTCTGCATGTCCCTCTAACTTTAGCAGGGAAGACAGTCCTAATTGACATAGAGGTGGTCAACACACAGTTGGACTATAACCTGCTCTTGGGACGAAGCTACATGTATGCCATGAGAGTCGTGGCATCCACCGTGTTCCACCTTATGACGTTCCCTCATGACGGGAAGATTGTGATGGTGGATCAACTGTCTTACCATGATCTGCAGGGGCCAATGGAACCAGCCAACATTATCCCTACAGTCGACACTACTGTCAATAGCACAGCCACCCCACCATTATTGAATGTAGGCCATGGATTGTTCACTGACACCTCAATGATGGATCCCTTCCCCTTCATGTCACCTCCACCGACACCAAGTGATACTGCAGATTTATGCATGCTATCATATAACACGGGTACACCCAAACCCCAATCGCAGCAGCAGCACCAAACATAGCCGCAACACCAACCGCAGGCACAACACCAACCACAGCCGCAACTCCATCCGCAGCCACAGCCGCAACCCCAGCAACAGCTACAACCTCAGTCTCAACCTCAACCTTAGTTACCAGGGAAATAGTGGGGTTCATTCCCACTCAACACGATCCTTTTCCTTTTCCTATCATTTGGGATCGTGAGTAAGTTTGTCTTGGCAGCCCGCAATTTAAAGGATTTCACACTGGGAGTTCCTGTGTGGTACCTTGAACCACCTACACTACCTCTAAGGCCCCAAGATGTGTTGACTCCTGTCCAGCCAATTGAGATGATGTTGCACCTACCTTTGGGTCCATCAAAGACTCCTACCATCTCCAGGCCTGCCCCTCTTCCTTCAATAGAGACCAGGGGCAAGTCCACCAAAACTACAACCAATACCATTTACATGATCGCTAGCATCAGTCGCCCTTCCGTCTCATTGGCCATGGAAGATCCACCTGATCTACCCTGACACCACTTACGCGATGATGGAGAGATGATTTGTAAGACCGTCTCTGGTTTTACCCCATTCCCTTTAAACCATAGTGTGGAATCAGTTCTTCCCATAAAAGACCAAATTTTGTCACTCCGCCTTGCAAATGACCTTCATCTTGGAAAGGGGGCATACCTCTTCGCTGACTCAGATGGTCACCTCTTGAAGAATCCTCGCAACAGGATCCACCTCAAGAGAGTCTATTCCTGATACAACCACTATGAGTCCCTTATATCGTAGTTTTTTCCTTTTTTTTGCAACATTTTTACCACAAGTCATAGCCCCCTTCTAGTAATATTTCTACACATGAGGATATCCCACTGGAGGGTACAGTACCACATATGCACATGCACATAGTATGTCACATGTATGAACTAGCTACCACCATGCTAGTATACCATCAGGTCCCTAGACCTATCTTGGGGGTCCAGTGTAATGCCCCGGTTTTGACCCCCTTTGCATTAAGAGGTACGTGATGTATATATTGTAATAAATCGTGGTGTGGAGCTAAAGGAAAAATCCCCAACATCGATTCGGCTATGTCATATTTCGGCAATAGGGATCATTGCCGATGGTATATTGTGCTATCCGACACATTATAGTTTTGGCATCATGTAAATATGCACATCAATTAAAATAAACCTACGGCCAGCTATGACGATGCAACATTAAATGAAAAGGGAATGATTCCTAATGTTAAGGGGGGGGTGTCCAACCCATGGGGGGTCATTTGGAGTTTACCATGTGTCGGCCACCCATTTAAAATTTCTGTTTTCTATTAGTTGGGAGGAGTGATGGCGGGGAAGTGGTGGGTGACAGGACTCCCAGTCCTTTCCCCATGCACACTCCACCATTTGGCTCACTCACTCATGTTGGGGTAGGGGAACATAATCGATTCCCATTCTCCCCACTCTTCCACAAGGGAGGGTTACCCTCATGCAGGCAGTCGGGTGGTTCCCCACTTTTGGGGATGACTGTGGTTTGTTTAGGTTTTTTCCTCATCGCTTTGTTCTTCCTCCCATAGTGAGTTGTCCCATTCACTCTCCTCATGATTTCCCCATCGTTTTGCTGAATCCTCGCACACAGGCTGGAAATGGGATGGTTTCCCTCACGCAGGAGTTGGGGACTATGATCTCACGCGGTGAGCTGGAAGGTGGCCTGAGAGGCATGATTTTGCTGTGTGTATGATTTCCCTGTCAATGTTGGGAATCCATCTTCTCCCCATCTGCGGTGTGTAAGTTCATTCTTGTTCTCCTTATCGATTGTGGTTTGTGTTTATGTTTTTCCTTTGTCCAAGATTGAGAATCAGACTTCTCCCTTGTTTTGGGACTGTGTAATGTTTCCATCGTTCTCATTGTGAGTTTGGGGCTGTTGTCTTCCCCTAGTTTTGGGTTGCTTCTTGGTTGTTGAGGTTGCAAACATCTTTTTGGATTGTTGTTGAGTTGTTTTGGCCACGCTAGGGCCAAGAACAACTCTGAAGCATTGTTTGACCTAAACTATGTTTCACCTTTTTGTTTGGGGTTGTCACCTTGTTATCTTCACCTTCTTCACAGAGTTGTGAACTATTTGTTTTACTGTGGCATGCAGTGGTTGGTATTTGGACTGTTGAGAGTAGGATTAGAGGCTAGGTATGCTTGATAAAATTGGTGTTTGGAGCCACTCAGACAGAGTTAGACTGCTGTCTTTCTTCTCCACAACCCTTAAAGAGTATTGGAAAGGGAAGTCAGGGCCTGAGGGACTGTGAAGCAGAGAAAGGACTGATTCCTGGTGTCGGGTCAGTGGATGTCTTAAAATTTAGGTTAACTTTGGTGTAGGCATCCTTTGCTCTCCATTGAGGCCACCGGCTTAGCATTTAGCCTTTCCTAGCTCCTTGACGACCTGATAAAACCTATTGTGTGGGCTTGGCTGATTTGTGTACCTTGGCTATGTGTAAGCCTGCTTTGACCCTTATTCCTTGAGGAATCATGCCTAGCTCAGGGGTGGCAGTGTTGCTAAGAGATTGATGAGTACGCTAGCCTATGGTTGAATGGAACGTTGCAGCGACATGGCTGGTTGCGGGATGAATCTTGTTTAAGATAAGTATTCTTGACTATTTCGTCTCTATATTTATATTACTGATTAATGAATATAATGAAACATGTGGCATGCTTGATTGAATGGATGTTTGCTTCCACTATGTATATGAAGGATTATGCATCTTAGTATGTTTTATGTTTTAAGAATTTTATTCCAGAATTTTATGTATGTTCATGTTCATGGGGCTAGTTGCCCGAAGGTTTATGTTTGGTGTTTAGTAGCATCCTCTTCACCGGTCAAAGGGTCGGGGACGCTACAGTATGGTATCAGAGCTTTGGTTGCAGCATGGGCCTGAATGGGCCATGAAAGATCAGATAGCAGAAGAAGGTCACCTTCTGCCCAGCAAAGATCAAAGAACTTCCAAAAAAAACTGCCTAAGTGTTGGAACCATCGACCCATCGGGAGACTAAGTGTGAAGCTCTTCCGATGTAGTGGCTCACCTAGTTTGAAGGTAACCCGATGAAAGACAAACAAACTTGGGTTTGGAAAATTTTCTAAGTGTTTGGCCATCGGCACATCGAAAAACTTAGACAGATGGATCTCCGAAACAGAACTCGGCAGTGAAATTAGTTGGACGAATCGGCGACGATTAGTTGATTGCGTCGTCGATTCTTAGCTAATTGAACACTGTCGTTGTGGACGGCTAGAGGAATATCCTTCTAATGAATAGAGCCTCCGAATGTCGATGCCACGGAGGGAAGACATTCTGGCAGCTGACGCAGTGGGAAATTTTTGAAAATTTTCTCTAAGTAACGAAATCATCGGCCATCGAAAGATGTTAGTGGTTCGTGCGCCCGCTGTTGCGGAAGCATAGAGCACTAGTATTTTGACAAGGAAAAGTTCCGATTGCCGATGCCGATGTGCTTCAGTTCATCGATTGAAAAAGAAAATTTGATTTGATCCATGATGGACAGGAAATGGTCGAGTCGATGAAGCGGCAGAAGAAGGTAAAGAGAAATATTTTTGAAATTTTTTTCTAAGTCCGACCATCGGCGATCGACGGAAGATAGTTGTTTCCATCACCGATGGTTAGATGAGGGAACTGTCAATGAACTACATTGGAAACATTTAGCTGATTGCACACCTGCCGTTGCGGCAGCTAAGACACTACCCACTTGACGGATAGTTGATTTGACGGCCGATGCGACGGAAGACGGAGGAGGAAATTTCCAAAATTTTTCTAAGTGTTGACCTCATTGGCCATCATGAAATTTTAGTTGTATGGGTCGCCGATGAACATCGAAAGGAATTAGTGGTTCAAGCACCACCATTGCGGAAGCCTAGTGCACTAATCCTCCGATGGATACAGGTTCCGCTTACTGATGCCGTGATGGTTGTGTCGCCAATCGGAGGAGAATAGTCATTGTCATCGCCGATGAATACCCGATGGAAGAGCCGATGCGGCGGAAGACAAGGCAGGAAGAAAATTTAAAATTTTCTCCAAGGCACGAGATCATTGGCCATCAGGTAATGTTAGTGGATCGGATCGTCGATTGGAAAAGGTTCAATGAAGGTGAACTGCAGCTGCGGCTGCTTAGTCAACTATTCCGTCAATGCATTAGTATTCTACTCATTGATGCCAAGGTGTTAGTGAATTATGGTTCTGATAAATACGGTGGTGTTTAGTGCTCGGGAGTGCCGACACTGCGGAAGTATGGGGGTTTAATCTGTCGATACCAACCCATCCAATGAAACAATAGATCCGATTGCCAATTGAAAATGATTAAAGATGCCGCTCGAAAGAGTTAATTCCTGTGGAACTGTCGTTGCGGACGTAGAAGGGACTAACCGTCCGATGCGTAGGGCACCTGGCTGCTGACGTAGCGGTTAGCCTATGCTATTGCTGATGAAATTCAGAATGATAGATGACTAAGGACCTGATATGGTAGATGAAATTAAACAAATGGTTCATTGATATGAATCAGGATAATAGACCATTGTAGGCCCGATACGGCGGAAGGAAATAGACGAGCAACTCGTTGATGCAGATCTGAAGCCTAGTCGGTTCACTCGTGGAAACTGTAGAACGATCACTTTCTGCCGTTGCGGCTGCTCAAGGGACTGTGCACCCAATGAACAGTTAGTTTTCTCGCCAATGCAGATCAAAATTTTAGTCATTTTTCCCTCTGAAACGCCAGAAATAAATAAGCAAACATACCACCGATGAGCTAGACGTTTTGATCGCCGAAACGTCGAAAAATTAGTTGGGATGAGACCCGATTTTGACAAAGGAGAATTTTGGGTTTTTCCAGTGAAAGTTCCAGGGAATCTCAGCTGGTGTTTAGTGAAGAATTTCTCATTGGATTTTCAGCAGTTTCAGGACTGAAAAGTCAAAAAACCCTAGGTGACTGAAGTTAGTATTCCTGACCAAAATTCAGTGGTGTGTCTTGCCATCATTTTTGAAATGATGTGGTTTTCACACCCGAGGTCATAATGAAGCATGTGGATAGGCATTGGAAAGCTTATCCAGCAAGGAGCAAGGGAGAGTCACCAAAATTTGAGTGTGGAGCAGCAAAGTGCTAGTGATTGCTTGAAAGAGAAATGTGCTGCTGTCAAAATGGACAAATTCAGGAATTGCATGCCTAGAGGTAGCAAGACCATGAATTCAAACCAGTTATTGTGTGGAAAAGGAGTTCCATGTAGGGATGAGGGACTTGAAAAGGGAAATTTCCATAAACCTTGTCTTGCTAATTATAATTACATTTATAAGTTTCATACATGAAATGTATGAAGATATGCCTTGCATGCATAGGATATTACATGTTGGTAAGATTAGTAAGAATTATACATGTATAATGAACCACTAATGGTAGTTATTGCATTGATGTTGGCATTAGTTGAAAAACCAACGACAACATGGACATGGTTGAATATGTTGCTGATGCTGACGAATGTGACTAGCAACCCTATGGTGAAAGGGATAAGGCAACAAGTCCAGAATCAAAAGTTGGTGAGCAAATTCTGCAAACTCCTGCAAAGGACCAACCAAACTGGTAATGTCAAGGGTGTGAGTAGGACCCATGAAGGTAAGAGTTTAATTATGACAACTACATGGAGTGGTAAAAGCAAGAGGTCTCATACCATGTGGGTATTTGAATTTTATACTGCATTCATATAGAAATGTGTCATGCCTGTATTATGTGTTGTTATGAGCCTTAGTAGCCCAAAGAAAGTAAGTACTGATGGCCTTGATTATAGCAATGCATCCTATATGAAGTATTCATGGTTAGGCCATGCATAGTATGATTGAATGCATCATATTCCAGAATCAATGCAAGGTAGCATTGAGTGGATATGCATTAAAAGGTTTCATAAATCTTGTGGTTATGCATTGAACAGATGCATATGAAAAGTATGAGTAGATGTTGTGATGCAATGCATGAATGCATAGAGACAGTGTATGTGTCATTATGAATAACTAATGGCTGAAATGATGAATTGATGAAAATTCTAGAACCATTTCAAGAGCTGATGTGAATGTAGGATAGTAAGTGCATGAAGAGGGTAGTCATGATCATTTGGCTACCGGAAATGCTCTATGGAAGGGCAAGGTGGTATAATTATACGCTTTTGAAGTAAGGAGTATCTAAACAATTCATTTAAATTGCATAAATGATGCGACTATACCTTGCAAATGTTAGTATGACAATGATTGCGTGGAGTAAATGAGTTTTGGTAATATTGATGTGATTAACAGCTAGAAGTATTTGAATTTTATAAATTCTGAAAATGCTTCAGTGCTTGTTGCAGCAATGAAAAAGTTATATGCATCAAGACTTACTAAGTGTTTGGCTGACTGAGGTTTAGGTTTTAGGTAGATTGTTGGGGCATGGCAAAGTGGGTAAGACCATGACAAAGGCCGAAATCTACCATGTGAAAGAACCAAAACTCATGAGAAGAGTCTCATGGCTGTGAAACTAGTTTGTATGTGTAATGAGTTGTAAATTTTAATTTGTGAATTTCAAATTTAAGAAATTGCTGACAGCTACTAATCACTATTGTCTTGCATAAGATTGTGTTAGGAGGACGCACTGCAAGTGGGAATTCATGTTATGCTAGCAAGCATAAAATTATAATGGGCATAGTGGTGCTGCTTAAAAGAGACCCACAATTGAGGATCACTTCATTGCCAAGCAAACCAATTTCTGTAGTAGACAGAATTGCAAATTCCTATTGGATTTAATTACTAATGTCATTTCTTGGTTATGGAACAATAAATTTGGATTGTATTATCAGATAATGATTGATTGTTTGGATATTTGATGAATGTGCCAGGGGTACACACTGCAAGAAGATCATGTGTGATGGCCTGCAACAGCCAAACTTCATGGGAAGGTTTTCCCTTATCTTGGAAATGGGTTTTGGGTGAAACTCCATTGGACATTTTGGAAATGTCTCATCTGCACTACATGCTTGGTAAGCCACATGAGTGAGATGGTATATATTATGTCGGCAAGACATGTGTGGATATGAAATGTAAAAAGGAATTGGGATGGAAAACCGAGGGACTATCAACTCATAGAAGGGAGCCCCCATTCCTCCTCAATGAAGGAATACTACCTCAGCAAATGGATAAGTGTTATATAACCCTAGATAAGAATATGCATGTCAAATTGTTGAATTAAATATGCATAACATGTTTTGATTTTATTTCCATTGTGGAAGATTGCTTGAGTATGAATAGGGCCTACATGGCACACACCAGAAAAGGGTGCACACTTTTCCAATGTCGAATCATGGAAGGGTTTCTCAATATTGATTACACCCTAGGGAGTGGACGCACTCCTGGTGTCTCAATACTTGATAGTGAATAATATGAATTGTGATTACAGTTTTAGAACAATAACACTGATGAATATGCTTATATTGCTAGTGTTGTCAGGCTAAACAGATGTAGTCTGGTGTTGTACACTAAATGGACAATGGATTGAGCTCATCCTACCTTCTACAGAGAAGGAGACATTCCCGAGGGACTGTCAACTCAAAGAAGGGAGTGGTCTCTCTAAAGAGCACAGAGAAGGAGAAATTCCTGAGAGACTGTCAACTCAAAGAAGGGAGTGGTCTCTCCAAAGAGCACATAGAAGGAGACATTCTTGAGGGACTGTCAACTCAGAGAAGGGAGTGGTCTCTTGTGTGATATGGGGTAGTGGAATTAGAGCTCACTACCGGAAATGAGACCTGGAAATGGTCGTTTATTGTTGATATAAGTGCATGTGTTATTGTTGATGGCTAGATAAACCCAATGGTGTTGGCTTGGTTGATGATTGGTTGTTGATATAAGTTCATTGTTGATATAAGTGCAGGCCCATTTGTTGACGGTCTAATAACCCAAGTAAAGGTTGGCTTGACTATGCCTGATATATGTATAAAAGGATGTTGTGAAGCAGCCTGTGTGCTGGTCTAATATCCAAGTCCATAGATGATCCCAAGGTTTGCAAAGCGAAGCAGGATCCTCTGGACCAACTAGGAAATGCACAATACAGATAAGTATTGGATTATTTTGCAATTCTTGCTTATGAATATGCATGTGTATATGATTTGGTTATGATGTTTTAAGCTCTTGTTAAGAGATAAAAACTGATGAGAATAAACTAAACATGTGAATTTATTCAATGTCTGAATATAGGTATCGCTGGAAGTGAGGACTATGAGAGCATCCTAGGGGTGCATGTGGACATGTGACCATCCTGAAGAGCTCAGAATGAGCAGTAATGAAAAAAGGTGCTAGTGAGACTGTGAAGTTCCTAGCAGCCGAGACAAACCATGTGGGTAGGCTCCATGGTTGAGAGGTTTGAAATAGATTGAAGAAACTAAGTGTCATGACCAAGAGGGATTGGTCCAACATTGACGGTGAAGTGAAAGAGGCTGAGAGCATTAAAAGCCACTGCGGTGGTGTGGGTTCCAGGATGGAATGAAACAAAGAGGGGAAAAACTCTTGCTTCTCTCTCTTTACTTTTGATTATATATATATATATATATATATATATATATATATATATTTATGCATTGTGGAAACAAAATATTGTTGAATGCATGCATGACTAAAAATGGAATGTGTGTATTTTCTTAAAGTAAATTGTGAATGCTGGAATGGTTAATTCCCTACCCAAGAATGGACATGAATGAGCTCATGTGTCGGTTGGGAAGGAATGAAGAATATGAAAGTCTCCTTGATGAGACTTGGACCGTCATGCCAATTGGGCAATTAATTGACTAATATTAATGCCTATATTATGCTTGGTCTAACAGAATTTCAATGATGCATTTCACAGGTGAAAAAGGTGAAATCCAGTGGTGCACATTGATCATGGCAGCAGACCAAAAGTTGTTGGACTTGGCTGAAAGTCTCCTTCAAACGATTTCCAGGACCCAAGAGAATCTTGGAGAGATGCTCAAAATACAGAAAAGGCAGAATGAGATGAACCACCAGATTTTGCAAGACTCTATTGGTTTGCAAAAGGAGGTAAAAAGCCTTCTGGGAGAAATCTGTAAAGGCAAGGAAGGTGGATCAATGATGGGACATTCGTCCAAGCGATCTGTTAAGAAATGGTCCAGGAATGAAGACTCAAAGGAAATTGAGCAGGTAAAGATGAAGCAACCAGCAAAATGTTGGAAATGCAGAGGGCATCATTTACGCCTGGACTACCCAATAAGGGAACATAAAGAGGGCAACAGCCACAAAGTTCCTCGACTTGGGGATGAGCTGAAAGTTGAGAACCAGTAGGAGAAGCTCATGGAAGCCGAGGGGCTTGGTCCTGAAAGTTCAAGTAAATAATTGAACATGGGACAAATCTGCAAAATTTTGAAATTTTGGATGTGCAAATTGTATATGTATTCCTATGTATTCGAACATCGAGGACGGTGTTATTCCAAGGGGGAGGGGATTGTAATGCCCGGGGTTTGATATTATTTGCATTAAAAGGTACATGATGTATGTATTGTAATAATTTGTGGTGTGGAGCTAAAGGGAAAAGCCCCACCATCGATTCCGTTGTGTTATGTTTCGGTAATAGGGATCGTTGCCAATTGTATATCATGTTATCCAGCACATTATAGTTTTGGCATAATGTAAATATGCACATCAATTAAAATAAACCTACATCCAGCTATGATGATGCAATGTTAAATGAAAAGGGTATGATTCCTAAGGTTAAGGGGGGGGGTTGTCCAACCCATGGGGGGTCATTGGGAGTTTTCCATGTGTCGGCCACCCATTTAAAAATTTTGTTGTTTGTTAGTTGGGAGGAGTGATGGTGGGGAAGTGGTGGGTGATAGGACTGCCAGTCCTTTCCCCACGCACACTCCACCAGCTAACTCACTCACTCACGCTGGGGTAGTGGGTTCCCACTATAGATTACTTCATGGAAGTTCTTTAATGTTGCTAGCATAATTGAACTAGGTAAATTCTAATGGTGCTAGAGGTAAATTTTAACTAATTTGTTTTTGTCCTA
Organism: Pseudotsuga menziesii; assembly: GCA_001517045.1. Classification (NCBI taxonomy): domain Eukaryota; kingdom Viridiplantae; phylum Streptophyta; class Pinopsida; order Pinales; family Pinaceae; genus Pseudotsuga; species Pseudotsuga menziesii. The sequence continues at coordinate 270,266 of LPNX011149712.1, forward strand.
ACGCATCATTGTTCACCACCCTCATCATCATCATCACCATCACCACCCTCATCCTCATCCTCATCATCATCACCCTCATCCTCATCTTCATCATCATCATTATATAGTCATCCTCCTCCTCCTCCTCCTCATCATTGTTCATCATCATCATCATCACCATCACCCTCATCAG
>LPNX011149712.1:280775-295773 GCA_001517045.1 Pseudotsuga menziesii
CTTGAACAAAGCGAAACATAGTTAAAATCATATATAATTAAAAGCATATTTCAAATAATACCTGTGTCTACGAATCTGCCTCTGCATGAGAGGGAATAGGCTGCGAGACAATATACTCATCATGGGAAACCTGCATAAAACATGTTACATATCAAAATTAGGATACATATTGAATGTTACTTGATCAAGATATGTACACAAACTTACAAAGAAAATGATCTACATAAACATACATGCTGGCTCGTCAATGGTGGGCCACCGGTTTGGTGCTCTTCACGCACCAGTGCCTCACTAGGGGCCTGCATATAAAGTAGCATTTATATGTCAATCTCATATAAAATAGTGAATCAGAGACATATATACTACCTAGAAGGAAAATTATGAACTACCAAAGAAAGCGAAACATACATACCTGTTTGGGGGGAAGAGGTGGGTTGACAACAACCTCGCTTTGGTGCTCTCCAAGCACCATTGTCACAACAGGTTCCTACATAAAGTAACATATGTCAAATTGATATGTAAGTTACAAAATGATTTTTCCAAACAAAGAGAAACATAATTAAAAGCATATATATAATTAAAAGCATATTTCAAATAATGCCTGTGTCTGCGAATCTACCTCTGCATGAGAGGGAATAGGCTGCGAGACAATATACTCTTCCTGGGAAACCTGCACAAAACATGTCAAGTATCAAAATTAGGATACATATTGAATACATTACAATCTATACTATAAATATATAAATAAATTTGACAAATTAACAAGTATAGTTCTTACCCCTATTGGTGAAGAACCAAACCCATAAGCAATATTGACAGCCACATCAATGTTCTCAACATTGATCGACGGACTATGCGACTGTGGTTTGCCATGGGACACCAGCTGTATATTTGTTCACATAAATTGTTAGATAATTAAATAGAAATAAAGTGTGAAACAATTGAAGATTTTGACATGAAACAAAATATAATATTAAAATAATGAGTTTTACTTACAAAGCGAAGTAATCCATCATCTCGGAAGTCGGAAGCGGGGCCATAGCATATGCCTCCACACGATGTGCAAGGGTGTGGAGTAACACAACGCTCTGAAGACTCTGCATCTCCTCTATGATCTGTAGATGGGCTCTCCATAGAAGTGTCAGCCCCTTGCTCTACATTGCCTTGGACACCAGTCCCATGCTCAAGCAATGTCTCTGCCATGTCAAGTAATGCCTCTTGTGTATACTCAATGATAGGACCTGCAAGAGGATATACTCGAGGGGGTTTTGGTGTGCGTGGTGGGCATGGCACACGGTTGGGATCTGTCCTGGCTCCTTCCCTATCTTGGGGCATCCCATGACCAACACCCTGGTTGCCTAAGAGATCGAAGTAGTTAACATGTTTCCCTAGGATGAATTTTGCATACAAATTCCTATGGAAATAAAATGGGATGTCCCTATTCCCATGGGGGTCTCCATCGAAGACCATATACCAACGATCCATCCAATTAGCCTTTATATTTGGTTCAATGCACTAGTCTATGGAAATGTGTGCTCGACTGGTGGGTTGAACCAACCCCGTGCTAGGGTCTCGGAATAATGAAAATAACTGGTCTTTTGTAATTTTAAGGGATTTGATGTCTTTATGAGTCAATCCATCGGAGTAGTATTGCCTCCTAAATTCTCTGTATGAGTTAATGTTGTATAGAGCTCCTTGGGCACCAGAAATTGTGTTTGTTATTATGTCCAAGGCATAAGCTAAATAATCTCTCAAATGACCCCCCCCTCTAATATATGAGCTAAGGCACCTCAATTATGCCAAGCGTGCAATAATCTGTGTGTTTCTATCTTGTTCCCCCTCCGGGTCTGGGTTTGGTTGTGGGTTAGGTTGTGGGTTATTAGAGGGTGGGTTTTCCACATTCTGTTGTTCATTTGTGTTGTCTGTTAAGATTTAAACAAAAAATTGCAAGTTATTTTACTTAGAATCATTATTTGATTGTTCACATTCAAATATTTTTTTAAATTTGTTCAAAATAATTATAAAAACAATGAAATTATGAAAAAAATTAAACAATGGAAGGCTAAATGAAAAGGATTGAACTAGCATTTACCTGCCACTGGAGTAATCCACCTCGAACTCGACCTTGAAAAGGTAAAACGCAAATCACACTTGCGCTATTTCGCTCCTGCAGTTTTTTGCTGTCCCGATGCTTTGAAAATGAGATTTGAGGGGCCTGCGGCCTCTGTTTTATTTTTTTTTCTTTTGAATATCGCAAGTGCGATATATCGCACTTGCGATATACTTCTTTTGTGGCCCCCTTCCAAAAAATAACATGTTTGGCAATGTTGTAGTTTTCCAAGTGAGTTTGAGCAAATGCTTATCTCTGTGTGGAATGCCTTATTAAACTTGATCATGATTCCAAAATTTCTCCTCCCACTAAGAAACCATTAGTTAGTAAGTTTTCAAATGCCTTTCAACTTCTTGAGGGTCTCCCACCCACTTGTTCTATCCAATATTTCATTGATTTAATTTTTGGTGCCTCCATACAAATGCTTTTTCCTACCAATTATCTCCACATAAAAGTTATTGAATTAGAACATAAGGTTAATCCCTTATGGGATCTGGCCATATCCAACCTAGTTCTTCCCCTAATGGCTCCTTTTCCTTCATTATTCCAAAAGCATAGAAGTGGTTCCCTGTCAAAGATTCTCGTTCTCTTAATAAGATCACTACAAAAAATTGCTATCCCTTGTCACAGTATGATAATTTTCAAGGGTAACAAATTCTTTACCAAGATGAAATTGTGGAATGGGATAACATCATTAGGTTTGCATGAGTTCCAGTGACACCTATAAGATTTATTTAAGACTAACTTTATTCTCCATCCAAGGATTTTCATTGTCATATATCTTGAAAAAAATATCATTTTTAGTAAAACGTAGGAAGAGAACCTATGTGTGCACTTGGTACTAAAGCTGCTTCAAACTCACAAATTACAGGTTACTCACAAAAAGTATTATATTGGGAAACCTCCATTCACTATATAGGACTTCTTATTGATAAAATTGGAATAGGTGTTCATCTTGCCAATGTACAAGCTCTTGTTAACTGGCTAATCCCCTCATTGTTATTGCTTGAAAAAGTATTTATCGGTGGCCTAAATTTTTATCAACATTTTACTACTCATTTATATCACATTTCATACCCCCTACATCAACTCTCCAATCCACTTGTGTTTTCCTAACAAAGTTAATGGATGAGAGTTCTTGGAACTCAAACACTACATTGTATTTGAAATTGGTTTTGCACCTTTTGGATTCGTAATATCCCTTTGAGATTGAGACAAATGCTTCACACTATGCTATTAGTGCCATATTAAAATGGGTAGGTCATCCCATGAACTATCATTCCAAGACTTTGACAAACACCAATCTGAAGTACAACATGAATGACAAAGAATTTTGAGATCTAGTGAAGGCCTTGAAGCAATGGTGCCATTATGTTTTGGATAAGGAAAACAATTTTTGTACTAATAATCATCCCTTAATATTTTGAATTCATAGTCTAAGAGTTAAGAACAATTCCATCTCAAACATGCCTCCTAACTACAATAGTTTCACGTAGTATTTAAATATAAGAAAGGGAGTTCAAATTAGGTGAAAAATGTGTTGAGTTCCCTCCAACTCAACGAATGCACATTTTGGATGTTCCTTGTGTTTCCTATAAAACTTGGAACAACTATATGCTACTAGTACTTTCTTTGGGTCAATTTGGCAGGCCTTTCATCATCCCACCCAAATTAATTTGTATTTGGGAGGGTTGGATGTTTATGCATAATTAAATTTTCCTACCCAACACTCTAGGCTCCTTAGTTTTGATTTGGGAAGCTCACGCCTCTTGATATAGTGGAAATTTTGGCCCACTTAAGATGCGTTGACAGGCAAAAATGACCCTTCATCAACAAGGATAGAATGTCCAATCGGAGGTCCCAATTAGAACCTCTTTCATTTGTGATGGCACTTTTGACTAGTATGTGGACCCAATTGTCGTTTGGATGTGTACGCTTTTTTGTGATTTTATTCTATTTTAAGACCCTATTATGTAGATATATTTAAATATGTAGAATGCATTTCGACCTAACTTATCCTAGCCATGAGCTATTCTTACAATCAAGCTAAGAATGAGCATGAACCACATTAATTTTCATATGGAATAAATTCATATACATATGCAACCATATGATTCACTTAATATTAATAGAGTGAAAATAGATGCAGATAAATCAACAACCAAATACATTACTAAAGTCCCTCTCTCATTCTGGTACAAACACTTAAAGAAGATTAAAATATCAATTGCCTCAGAGAACTCACGAGTGTGGGTTTTCTATGTGTAAACGAATCCCCTAAAGAACGACCTACTATGATTGACATTGTGGGTGTACTCCAAAACATCTGAGAGACATTTCTAAGAGTTGTTGGCATTCTGATCAAGTATAACACATTTGTTGGGTAGTTCAAGTACTACTCACAACAACATTGGCGTTCAAATACTGCTCACAACAACATTTGCGAAGCCCAAAGTTATTCTACTTTATGATCTATTGGAAGGGAGTAGTGGTTGTTTAACTAAACCACACAGGAATTTAACTCAATTGTCATTAGTGCCATATAGGTTGGGCCATATTCCTCTTTCCTTCTTTGTGCAACATCTCTGTTGTTAGGTGTGTGAGCAATAAATTTAGATATGCCTTGAATGGAATTCTAGAAATGTTCCTAGAATTATAAAATTCCCTATCATATCTTAGGAAATGTTCAATATCCTTTCTACATTCACAATAAAATGCAATGCACTCCTGTTTTATTTATCCATATTTTTCCATTTCTCATTTCAATCGTGGGTAAACTATTAGAACAATGTGACTGCATGCCCAAAGAATAATCGGCGTGGAAGAAGTAGTTTCCCAAATAAAAAAAATTATGTAGTTGATAAAGGAAGTTTATTCAATAATCATGGGATGGTACAGGAATCTATCTCCCTCTTTTTTCATATAAAAAAATCTACTATTACATTCTCTTTACATTTTCTATACATGATGCAATAATCATACCAAGCATATTAGTAACCCATTCTATTTCTCGGGGAATGATTATGCCTACAAGAAACACTTCAAACAATGATCATAAATATTTATATAGAAAAAATACTTAATCATTTATGAACATTGAGAATTAATAGCTTTAATGATGGCCAACATCTCTTTCTCATATGTGTTCTTTTTCAAATTATTATTACCGAATTATTTGTTAGTGAAGAGAAGGGGATGTCCTTTCGTTAAAATATGTTATATTCCTTTTCCCAAAGTATCGCATTATCAAACAATATACTTGTGTAAAATTTAGGAATTTGTACACATGGAATCCTTTAAGAGTAAAAAGGATCTCTCAACACACTTAGTTCATATGAAGGCATTATTTTCTTAGTAGGGTTGTTAAGGAAGAAATTTTTTTCCCATACTTCATAACAAATAAAGCTTAGTATCATATAAGTCATAATCAAGGCAATAAAAAATGCATATGCGATATATCGCATATGCGTTGGGTAAATGTTGCATATCGCACTTGCGATATATCGCATATGCGTTTTGTAAATGTTGCATATCGCATATGCGATATTTAACATTACAACACGGATATACGATATATCACAAGTGCGATATACATTTCCATGAACCTTAGCCTTGTGTTTGGGCTCGGGTTATTCCGAACGTACCATTAATAACACATATGCATTCTTTATTTGCACTTCGGAAGTGCATTTCTGATTTCCTAAGTGGCACCAAAAAGTGGAACCAACTTCGTGTGACCACCCTTAAGCCAGACTCACTCATTGATTTCGAATTACCTCCTTAGGTACTCGAATTTCTCATGGATTCAAACCATTGCTTGACATTGGTATTGTAACCATTCATTGTTTATTGAATATATAGAGAGGAAACCATTCTGGTTTCGATTAACACCATTTCATGAGTTATTTGTTGATTATTCTTTGATGAGATTGATTCTTTGTTCCTAGATCAATGTGCAATATTAATAGAAAAAGAAACTACTACATCATCTATCCATTCACAAAGACTTGTACATTCGTAGGGTCTCTTGGTCTTGGTGATTGGGGTTTCTTTACATTGTTGAGAAATGTTCAACAACAAAAATACCATTGGGAAGCATTGAAACATGTCTATACAGGATTTCAAACAAAATATTTTATTTCCAACAGTATTCATATGCAGTGGATACAAACATGTCCTATAGATGGCGATGTTCTGTGGCCTAAAAATTCCATATTGTATATTCAAACAATGTTATGGGTGGATATTCATGTGGTTTCTAGAGCTAATCATATTTGTATATACAAGCTATGTTGGATATATCTTAAGAATAAAAAATGGGGGTTCCAGTTTATTCCACACTCGAATTCAATGTTATCGATTACCCTAGCATGTTATCACAATGAACTTCTTTGTTTTATCAATTATGGGAGAACTACAGTGTGGTCTATAGAACAACCAAAAAATCAAAATGATTCAACAAATTCTTCGATAAGCAATGGATGTTTAGAAGGTGGATTGCAATGGAGTTTCATGTCTAATTTGACCTCGGGCATCAATAGAAAATGCAGTCGATATTTTCGTGTTGTAGCACTTGATAATTACATGCTCACGTGCAAATACGATTGTCTTACTTTTGTCTTATATGAATTCACCGAGCCACATTCTAATTTTGTAAGCTAAGATAGAATGTTGGATTTTGCATTATCCAAACTTGAAAATCCAATACAACTAAGTGTTGTTGAGCTTGTAGACAACATATCCATCATTCTAAGTTTCCCAAACATGGATTCAATTGATGATGTGTTTTCAATGGGATAACTGTAACGAAAGGATGACTGAAATTATTGAAGCTTTCGTAAATCATACTTCTGTTGAAAAGTTTTATAATCATGGCACTGAGGTATACTGATTACATGGCATTGTCTATATTTCAATAAGTATTTATGTGTACAATATAGATATAATTACATACATGTTCAATGTTTAAATAACTACTTACAACAATTTTCCGAATCAATCATTTGATGAGCACGAGGAAGCTATGCATACAAATCAAAATGAAACAGTACAAAATGATAACAAAAATATAACTAAAAGAAGTAGTGGAATAAGAATTATTTCTATTGGCACAACAAAGGACACGAATTCCAAGTCTACTAAGAATTATTCATACAGCCACACAAACAATGCATTGTTAACAAATGAAGAACAAGGGTTTCAAAATCAACTCAAAACCGGTTTGCGAATTTCCAGTCTAGCAAGAACTGTTTCTGTTGGAACAACCAAGGTATTGTTTCACCTATCCAAAACGACAACCATGCATTTCAACTTAATCAAAATAAGGTAGTATTAGATACAATATTATTTCATCTTCGTATGCAATAATTCAATGAGAAACCATTTTGAAATTTCAGGATAGTAGCATCCATGGACAACAACTAGTCATTGTTGGACATAATTTTCAAAACAATAGGATACCGATCAATGCCATTCTATCTTCTGGTGATGATGAATTTTTACAAAATGTTGGTCAAAATTATGTTTTGTGCAGCCAACTGAAGAACATGGACTTCAATCGAGAAAAAAATTCTACACCAATGGATGATCAAGCAATAATTCAAAACCGAATCATGATCAGTAGCCCAAGTGGAGATGCACAAAGGACTATTTTCTTGGAACATCAAAGGTCTTAGTCAGCCTATTCATAAGCAAGTTCCATATTTTGATTTTACGAGAATATTTGACATAATATTTAATAATGACATTTTGACTTTTTAGGATAATAGCACCGAGGCTCGTCCATGAGAGAACAATCAAACCTCAAATCACATGTTCGATATGAGGGGAACCAACCTTGAATATAATTTCTGTCATGGAAGCCGTATGTGTCACATTTCAGGAAATGGTACTTGACAAAGACAAGTTAGAAATATACAACACCGCAACAATAGAGGAGAGAGTTCATGTAGGAATGTCTCATCTCACTCCGCGTTGAATGATAACCTCTAGGATCAATATCATGGTTTAAAAATATGCACATCAAGAAATATGGTTGAGTTTTTCCAACAAATGTCCTCTTCCCATCAAGCATTTCATGCCCAAATAGATAAATTGTCGATTGTGCAAATGCGTAGTGTTTGTCATGAATCATACACTGGAATGAATGTTTTAAGATGAAATGATGGACCTTATTTTGTGATATGTAGGCAAGAGCATGATATCCATTGTTTCTGTCAAGATAACAACATGAATACTGGAAAAAAACCTCCTATTTTATCAATTTTGACACAGGTTGAAGAAATGATAATAGCACGAGTGACTCCAATACTATAGGTCACACATGCACGTGGAGGCCAATATAAATACAATGTCCATACAATTAGCTTCCCACAATATCTTGTTTCAATTGTTAAGACTCTTCCTCGTTGAATCGAAGAGCTAGACATATTAATTGTTAGAAGAAATGGACCTCCCTCCAAGGCCTCCCTCCAAGCATAGACGAACCAAGGTTGCAATATCAATTTGAGATAAATGTTCTACATATTGGAAGAGGAAACCTTTCCAAGACATAAATTCAAAAGGAGATAGGGAAGAAATTCAGCATCACTGATACACACAAAATATTTATTTACGTTTTTAATACATATGGACAAAGATCGTTAGGTTTTGGGTTGGTATATGACAAGCTTGAGGATGCAATAAAATATGAGCCTAACCACAGATTGTTGAAGAACATAATTCATGATCTTGGCAAAAATGCACAAAAAAATTCTAAAAAAAGAGCAAAGAAAATTCGTGGTGTCATGCCAAGAAAAAATAAAGATTGTTGACCCACCCTCATCATCCTTTATATAGGAAAATATAATCAACATTCATTTTCTTTCTTTTCGCATCATTGTATTTATTTCACTCTATCGTTACATGCAATTATGTAAATGTGTTAAAAATATTTTATAAGTTTGAAATGTTTTTTTGAATTTTTATTTGTTCCTAAATAATCTGTTGTCAACATGTACCTTATTTGTAAGTATTTTAAATAGATTTGTGTGTTCATTCAAAGAAATTATTATGTTTATGCTTTTTTTTTTTTTTTTTTTTTTTGACTATGGGAATCGGCAACTAGGGCCGGGATGGTACTCGCGTGACACGGGGTCCAGGGATCCATTCCCGCTACCACTATAACCCTAGGTGCCCCACACCCGCCGCAAGACATGGGACACAGGTAAACCCGGGTGGGATTGATCTCGTGACCTCCAATTTACAAACAACTTCATTACAACGGAACCGCCAATGAGCCACACCCGTGCGGGCTAATTATTATGTTTATGTTGGTAATAACTATGTATTATTAATGTTTTTGTTTAGTTATTTGCAAATGGATCCCAACATTCAGAGTTTACTACCACTCGAATTTCTAGAGATGATTATCCTATGGGTGCCATTTTCAACCTTGGTTCATTTTCGATCAATCTCTAAACATTGTGAAGATCTATTGTCAAGGCCATATTTTGTCAGAGCTTGGAAAAATAACAATATAGCAGAAAATGGGATTTTAATTCAACTATTGGGATAGTATCAAAACCATTTTGTATATAAGTTTATCAATCATATAGGACATACATCTTTTTTGCATGTCCCTTATCCAAAATGTAGATATACGATCGAATGTACAGTTGGTTCAATCATTTTTCTCTCAAAATATTGTCCTCTACCAGGGAATAAGGATTATTACATCGTAAATCCATTCATAAAGCGTTTCTCAAATATAGGCATTATTGATATAGGAGACCATGGTTTCTTTTCTCTGATAGGAAACACTAGTCAACATAAACATGGATGGATAATTGTGCGTCATAAGCGCAGTGAAGATGGTCCTAAATTTTTTATATGCAGCAATATCCAAAGAGTTTGGAGAGAAACAATTGGTGCTGACAGTGAACGTACTGCTCCTAAATATGTTGTTTTCTATAAAGGAAAAATTTATTGGTTGCATGTGAAAATAACTTCTAAAGAATATGCTTCGTATGTGTACAGAATGTACTCACTGAACATTGAACTAAATATATGGGTGTGCATTCAATTTACACAGGACGTAGGAAATGATCTATGTGTCTGACCTTACACTGCAACCAATTGATATGTCTTGTGAATGATGGTTTTACAAGTATATGGTGCATAGATGAAATTCAAGATTTCAAACATGGTCTACATTGTGTTCAACAAATAGATGGTCATTTCAAGGACGGTAGAGGGTTAAAATGGACCCTTTTACAAGGTATGGCAAGAAATATAAATAGACATTGTTCAGACTATCTACCATTTCGAGCAGTTGGAAATTCTATATTGATGTGTAAGAATGATGAAATTCCATTCATATACTATGATTTGGAAACTTGTAGTGTTACTCATTTAGCAGTTAATGAAAGATCGACATTTGCAAATCACTGTCTACCTATGCCAGCAAAAAATCGACGCAGTAACATTATCATGTATAAGAATTTCTTTCCCTCCAAACATGATTTTATTCAACGATAATATGTCATTCCCTCCAACATTATTTTAGTCCTTGCAGGATTTTGGCATGTAATTCAATAGGTATAAGAGTATTTGTAAACAAAACTATGTTTCAGTTTTTGCATCATGTGCAAATTTTAGTATGTTTTGGTTTTAAATAAAAACATGGCTTCAGCCCATGAAGTTTTTTATAAATTATACATAAATTTTGGAGTAGCTATGTTTTGAGTTTTTGCTTCAAATCAATATTTTTATTACTTTTGATCTAGAAAAAATTTCATTTACTGTATAATATCAAAATTTCTTGGCTAGATCGTAAATTTAATGCAAACTATATTTTACATCTTTTAAATAGTACAACTAATGTTACATATCTTTCCCCCACATTATAAAACTATTTTAGCAATTGTGATGATAGTTACATTAATATATCCTCTCATGTCCTGCTATATTAATAAAAATAATGGATAATATGTTGTATTGAACATTTGTTAAGGAAATACAGTTTTCCACATTTTCATTAATGCGGTTAAAATGTAAACATTCCAATTAAACCAAGAATCTCCAATACAACTTCACACAGACAATGCATTCTTAACAAATGAATAAATAATGCATTTGATTTGAACTCGCTATCAATGCAAACAATGCAGATTAAAGAACAATTTTTCCCACTTGAAATAACAAAGATATTCCATATTTGGTTTACGATTGACATTCATGCCTTATTCAAATGAAAACAACAATTGACATTCATGCCTTATTCAAATGAAAACAACAATTGACATTCATGCCTTATTGAATTCTTACTACAATATTTCACTTGCTCAAATAACAACTTAAATAATCAATACAATATTTCACTTGCTCAAATAACAATTTAAATAATCTATGTAATTGTTGCAATTAAAATCCCAAATTTCAAATTATAACAATCGACACATTCATTTACATTATATTCATGAATGCAATGCTTAGTATTGTATTGAAATCGTGACTTTTTGTATTCGTTTAAGAATTTATTTGATTTTTTTTCATAAACATCACGAATCATAAAATATATGGACCTAAAATTGGTTATAAAATAATTCAGTTTTAGGTTAAATACATATCAATTAAACAACTCTTGAGTATTGGAGTCCACGAAAAAATTTCAGTACAAACATTGCAGATTATAGAACAAATTTTTCCACTTGAAATAACAAAGATATTCCATATTTGGTTCACAATTGACATTCATGCCTTATTCAAATGAAAACAACATAACTAATGATCATGTAATTTATGATGACTTTCTATACTAAGTTGACGTAATGTACAAGGTTTTCTAACAAGTGCATATTCAATTGGCAATACAATATTTCACTTTCCCAAATAACATTTTAAATAATCAATACAATATTTCACTTGCTCCAATAACAATTTAAATAGTCTATGTAATTGTTGCAATGAAAATCCCATAGGCATTTTTTAATAATGTATTGTGACATTGATGAATACTATCAAATTGCTACAATCCTAGATGTTTATATCATTTTATTATAATTATCATGCTTATTTCCATAATTATTTATGTATAATTGCAAGAAATTACATTAAAAAACACAACCATATTGAATCATAACCATTCAGGTATGTCGCAATACAACATTTACAATAATGAACATTGCATGCCAGCATAACTTTTTATAAATGTGACGATGTGACAAAAACCAATAAGGAATGGATGAATATTGTAATCCATCACACCCCTTCATGTACGTTTAAATGAAACAACAACATTTAAAAAAAAAACCCAATCCCTGCAAATCCTTGCAACAAACCTCATTATTCGACATAATTCATGAAATAATATAGACATAGTACAACATAACCACAGACTAATGTCAAAAGACACCATGAGCACCAATGAACATCATAATCCAAGATAACCCTTCATCGATTTCAGAATACAAAAAAAAAAACAGTAAAAATAAAACTAAACCCAACTACTACAAACCAATTTTACTAATGGCATAATGTAACAAAAATGCAACAACCAACATTACCATATTGCAACATGACCATAGAGCAATGCCACAATTCAACTTAATGCTCACTCACTATGATAATCCAACATAGCACTTGATAAATTAAATATATATTTGACTTATTAAATTACTTTTAATGTTGTAATGCAATCAACCACATTAATGAACATAACGATAATACAATATATTTAAAATAGGTTTAATTTTGTAATTCAATCAACCACGCTAATGAACTTAACTATAATACAATATATTCATAGAGAAGTGACGCAATCGAACATAACACTTCATTTATGTCAAAAACGAAAGAAACAATTGAAAATATGACTACACCTTTAATCATTGTGCAACATTACAATGAATTATATAATGCCACAAAAACCACATTACAGAACATAGCCATAACGCAACATGGCAATTAGAGAACTTTTGCACTCTTAGAATCTAATGAAACCTTTCGACGACATATTAAATTTTGATTTTAAATGCTAACGTTGCAGTGTGACATTTCCAATGACGATTATCATAACCCTTTGTCAACCTCCTACATACTATTTGAATGTTTGCATTCTCCAATGTATTTGTCAAATTATGAAATTAAACAAATGATATATGTGACATTGACACAATTTGCAAGGATTCGATGTCACATCTTCGTATGTTTTGCCACACAATACATACTATAAACAAAAAACATTGTTTATGTCCCATTGTGAGGTTAATCATGTACATTCTAATAACACTCAACATATGTTGACTTGGTACATCATAATATGGTAAGGAACCTTATGGGTAGGTTACATTATGAATTTGTGATCATATAGGTTATTACATTTATTTATAGCATGTGAATTAAATATTATCTTCTTAATTACCATATTATTATACAACATAATAATTATATATTATAATTTCCATATAAATCATCTTATTATTTTATTTTTACTTTAATACAATTATTTTAATTAAATACTATATTTTATTATTTTTATATCAATATTTTAACTAATAACCATATTTTGACAATAGAATAATAAAATACATTTGTATTATTAAATATTAATATTTTCTTTGTATTGATGTTATTTTTTATTATGACTTTATTCCAGTTATTTTAATTAAATACTATATATTATATTAGTTTGGCATTCACAATAGAATAATATAATATAATAAAATATTATTAAAAATATTATTATTCTACTTAAATTATATTATTATAAAATTATTATATAATTACACTTAATTATTTTTAATATTATTTTATTAAGATCTAAAATAATATAGACCTATGTAATAAAACGTTAATTATACTTAACTAACTATAATTATTATAATTTATTATCATATTTTCTTTGTAATAATGTTATTTTTTATTATTAATATATTACAATTATTTTAATTAAATACATTACTTATATTAGTTTGACATTCACAATAAAATAATATAATATAGTATTATAAAACTTATTATCATTGTACTTAAATTATATTATCATAAAATTATTATATAGTTACACTTACTTAACTATTTTTAATATTATTTTATTAAGATCTAAAATAATAGATTATATTTAATATTATTATGAAATAAAACATTAATTATATTTAACTAACTATAATTATTATAATTTTATTATCATCTAAAATATTATAATATAATATTATGTATGTTGAAAACAAAATTATTAATACATGAATTGTTTCCTAATATTAAAAAATATCTCCAAACTATACCATATTTATATCCATAATTCACAAATTAATATGGTTTAGTAATTTGTTGTATTATTGCCATACATTATATTAAATAATACAATGTATAAAATGATATCATTTATTTAAATAAATGGATATTAAAATAATTAATTATAATATTATAATAATTAAATTAAAAAACAATTAAATTTCATTAATACTAAATTATATTATAATAATTATTAAAATACAATATTATTTTCATTAATACTTTGTAGATATGTTTACGGCTCATTGGTTGTTATTAGGAAAAACATTAATAAACAATAATATAAAAAATATGTGCCTAAATTTAAGTCTATAGACTTATTCATACATTAAATTAACACATTAATTAATTTAATGTGTTTGTTGTTAGTTAACCGATGGATAAGGATTGTGATCAACCAACTCTAATTAATGTGTTTGTTGTTAGTTAACCATGGATAAGGATTGTGATCAACCAAGTCATTGTTATAGTGTTTAGTTGGTATATGTCAAAACAACCAAAGATGTAACACATTAATAATGTGATAGTGGGCATTTAATAAGCGTTATGTCGCATTGTGACGTTTATCACCGGTTATGTTACATTAGCGACATTCATCAAGGGTTATGTCGCATT
>LPNX011149712.1:295988-320755 GCA_001517045.1 Pseudotsuga menziesii
ATTTACATTTCACTGTGATGTTATCAAGGGTTATATCACATTATGACATTAAGCCATGGTTTTTTATAGTGTTTGGTTGGTATATGTTAACACAACCAAAGATATGACACATTAATAATGTGATAGTGGGCGTTTAATAAGTGTTACATCGCATTGTGACGTTTATCATAGGTTATGTTACATTATCGACATTCATCAACGGTTATGTCACATTGTGATAATTCCCAAGATGTGACACATTAATATTATCATAACCCTTTGTGAACCTTCTACATAGTATTTGAATGCTTGCATTCCCCAATGTATTTGTCACGTTATGAAATTAAACAAAGGCTATGTCACATTGTCACAGTTTGCAAGGGTTTCATGTCACATCTTCGTATGTTTTGCGACACAATACATACTATAGAGAAAAATGTTGGTTATGTCACATTGCGACATTGATCATCTTCATTCTAATAATAATGAACATATGTTGACTTGGTACATCAAAGATCCAAATCCTAGGCTCTATCAAGCGCCAAGAGGGATCAATCTCTAAATTTGTAAACCTCTTGATAATTTGTTTTTAGTGCAATACCTTATTTTTTAATAATATTTTTTTTATAATATTTTATTATTTTTTCAAAAATACACCTTTCAGCCATAGGACGAGCACTAAATTAGTTACTCATATCCCACTACTAAGTTATAAAATGAGCCTCTTAGAAGCAATGATTATTAACTTCTTTATTTGAAACATTGCTATCAACTATGAAAAAAGAAATCTAATGGAAAAATAATTGATGTAATCATTCAATTTAAAATTATAAAGCTTCATAAAACATAAAAAACCAAATTTGATTTTTAGTAATAAATATTCATAATATAGTTATTGAAAGATTACATCCAATGATTTCTGAATATAGTTATTGAAAGATTACATCCAATGATTTCTGCCACCTCTACTCTTTTAACGTATCCAATAAAACCTAATTTAATCACAGAGGCATTAATGCCAATTAACCATTCAGATTCACTCTTCTTTCTCAGTCTAGACTCGTTTTTGATGAGACTCGCTCTCCCTCCTTCTTTCTCCCCTTCTACTTCTGCTCGCCAACCTTCCAGTCAACGTTGAGAGTTTCATTCCCATGGGGTAAATAAATCATGGCTAGCTCCAAGAAGGAACTCGATAAACTACCTCCATTCTTCTCTCTACTTAGAAAAGAACATACTCATTCGTCACACTAATTATACTGTAATGAAAAAATTCAAACAGTTAGCGTAGCCCCCATCTTTTTCATTCTCATTGCATTCTCCAGTGGTTTCGTCGTAGAATCAGTCGTCCCACATGCAAAAATGATTCAACTCCTCGTCTTACTCGATTTTGACTATGACCGGCAGTGATCTGATTGTGAGATTTATTTTTATTTCAATTCATTTGAAAAACTTATCGTTATTCATTTTATTCATTATTGTTATGACCGGCTAAATGAATTTCTATCATTTATCAGCCAGCTACTTGTCGTAGTCCATTATGACGAGCATTGTTAACTTACAGTGTTAGTAGATGAATTTCAAAAATAATAATCTCTTATATAGTATATGAAACATACAAATTTATATATTTCCATCCCAAAAAAACATTTTTTCCCATATCTATTATCTTAATAATTCAAGTTAACATATTGATATATACATGTAAGATAGTAAGTTTTATTTGTATTTTTTTTTAAAATAATTTTATATATCAAATATTTTAAAAGGTTGGAAATCAAATCGTTATTACATCTTCTATATATATATCCTCATTGCTATTGGAAATTCAAAATTAGAAAACGTTTATTTCAGAATTAGAAAATGTTTTTTTTATGAGATTAAACTTCTGCATCGCCATATAAACATATTTGACTGTGTTTCTTTTTATATTCTTGAATGGGTGGGATGTCTAACTTAACAGACAGAAAATCCTTGTTCAGCAAATTTATTTGACTGTGCATTTATCTTGTCTTTCTTGTCTTTAATTAGTAGAGGAAAAGTAGCAGAGCTCCCAAATATAAAGCCTATTCCTTTCCATGATGATCCCTCTGAGCTTGTTGCTTTTAGATTTAGTTCTTCATAATTTAATCAAACATTTTTATACTTCTAGATTTTTTTAATTGAGTTGTACTCAACTGTTCCAAATCAAAATACTGCAATTGTTGAGACAGGGTTGTTGTATTGTTTGATAGATTCAACCCATCGATCATTCGGAGAAGGATATATTTTTATGTTCTTGTATCTAACCTGATTTATATATTGTTGTTACGGGTTTATTTGGGGGCATAATTAAATTTTTTATTTATTACACTTTACTTAATGGCCGACTAAACCAAGAAATTTACTTTCTAGAAGTAAAAAGTAACTTTACATAACTTTACAATATCTACATCATAATCCGCAAGTAAAAAGTAACTTTAAAACATCTCCCTCATAATCGGCAATATTATTTATAGCCGACATAACGTTATGTAACGTTACGTAACGTTACATAACGTTACAAGATCTCCCCAACGTTACATAACGTTACAAGATCTCCCCCATACTGGGCTGTAGAGCGCCTCTCGGCGCAATAACATGGTATGGAATATTATGTCTAGGTTACATTATGAATTTGTGATGATATGTGTTATTAAGTTAGTTTATAACATGTGAATAATAAATATTGGATATAATTAACTTCATGATATATTTTTCATATATACTATATGGAAAAACATTGTATTAGACATATTTTAAGTATATTATGTTTTATATTAATTAAATAATATGGTAATAAATATAATAAATATTATTTATTATATATTATAATTAAATAAACAATATTATTTCTATTAATACTTTGTAGATATGTCTATGCGCTCACCCGTTACTATCAACAACCACATTAAATTAATTAATGTGTCTCAATAGGCCGATAGGCGTAAATTTAGGCACATACTTTTTATATTAATGTTTTTCCCTATGGTATTTGCTTAAATTTATGCCTATGGACGTATTCAAACACATTAATTAATTTAATGTGGTTGTTGCTAATTAATGTGTTTGTTGTTAGTTAACGATGGATAAGGATTGTGATCAGCCCAACTCTCTTTGTGGCCTTCTCGCACTTGTAATCCATTACGTTCTAGCACTTTGTAGCCTTCTCTCACTTGTAATCCATTACCTTCTGGCACTTTGCAATCCATTACCGTGAGATTTTTGGTTGAGCTGATAAGGAATCCATGGCAATCGGGAAGAGTAATTCGTTATTCTGCTTATTCTTTTTTTGTTTTAATCATCAGCTTCTCATCATGAGTGGGATGAAGCTACTTTGTCGGCAATCAAGGCATCCAAATCCAGCTTTGTGGCACCCGGTGACCCTTATAGAACAACATATCATTTTCATCCCATTAAACATTGGATGAATGGTATTTTTTAGTCTCTTTTTATCTCTCTCTTTCATAACGATTCTTTTGCAGAAATTTTAATCATAGCCTTGGGGTTTTCTGTCCCCAATGTGTTTAATTGTGTTGATCAACGGTGTGACAAATTACTCTCAAGATCCAAATGGTTAGTATTGAAAATGAGTTTTGATCTCTTTATCTATAAAAAAAATGTTTGTAGATCTCGATGGGCCTTTCTTAGTGCTCATCTAAATGAAAGTTGTGTTTTACTCGAAGCAAGTAGCTAGGGTTGTGTGCTTTTGATACTGATCTACTTTAGATTTTAGGAGGATTGCATGTGACAGAAAAATGAGTTGCAATCTGATATGTGTAATGATTTTGATTCGCAGTGCCATTGTTCTATAAGGGCTATTATCATTAGTTCTACCAGTATAATCCCAAGTCAGTTGTGTGGGGACGCATCCAGTGGGGGCATGCAGTTTCCAGAGATATGATAAAGTGGGTACATATGGCCGGTGCAGCTATATACCCTAATCAATGGTATGATATCAATGGTTCCTAGTCTGGATCTGCTACTCTCCTACACAAGGGAGGCACTCCCTTGATCTTATACACATGATCCAATAATTCCTTGGAACAGGTTCAAGCCATGGCTGTTCCCAAGAACCCATCGAATCCTTTGTTAGGAAGTGGAAGTTGCCTATTGCCATCAATTCCAGTTCCTTCAGAGATCCAATGACGGCATGGTTAGGATCAGACCGAATATGGCGAGTCCTCATTGGCAACAAAAGGGATACGAATAATAAAGTGGGAATGGGATTGTTGTTCAGAAGCAATGATTCCGTTTGGTGGGTGAAAGCCAAGCATCCACTGCACTTGGTGAGGCATACTGGAATGTGGGAGTGCCCAAACTTCTATCAGGTGTCCCTTTATGGTAGCCATGGCCTTGACACCTCAATCACGGGCTCCCCTGTGAAACATGTTCTTAAACAGTTTGGATGATACCAAAGTCGTGGACAGATATGTCCCTAATAATGGATCTGTCGAGGGCCCCAATGGTCTGAGGTACGACCATGGTAATTTCTATGCTTCCAATATATATATATATATATATATATTCTTTTAAGATAACAAGTCCCCCAGGATTCCTTGGGGTTGGATCAACGAATCCCATAGGGAAATATTAATTTCTCGCAGATCTATACAAATTTCAGTTGACTCTGTCACAGTCCAGTAGCTGGTAGATAGTCATTAATATTTAGAGTGTAGATTCAGGAAGATTGTAAATTAAGTTAGACACAGAAACACAGCATAGAAAGTCAGAGAGAGCTAAAAGTTTTGTGTGATTGTAATTTTTTAAGTTTCCTCAAGCTTGTGTGTGATTGTAATTTTTTAAATTTGTATTTAAAGCAATAGTTATTTGCTATGTCTGGACAAGTTATTGAATGCATGTTTATTTAGCTGTACATTCTCTCCAGAGTTAATTAAGTAAATGTTGTTTACATTTAAGAATCCATAATTTTTTTAATCAAAATCGTAAAGGAGACAAGTTAACGAAATAAACTTGTCGAAGTAAAACTGATAAGTAAGAACCAAGTGCTTCTTGAGGCGATTCCCAGGGTTGTGTGGCTTGATCCTATTACCAAGAGAAGTCTCATTCAGTGGCCAGTGATAGATATTGAATTATTATGCACATATAATGTAAGGAAAGACAACGTTCCTTTGGAAAGGGAATCGGTAATGAAGGTAGAGGAATTCAACTCAGTAGAGGCACAAGCAATAAATATCATAATTTAAGTAGTTATTATGATTAGATAGATTATAAGATGTTGGAAAAATGTAATTACTCACAAATCCGTACCTGACTCTCAGCCGACTCTGTCAGAGTCTGTACAAGTCAAGATCTTGTCTGTTAGTCTGACAAGAGCGAAGAGTCCACAATTAGGCAATGTAAACCAGTCAAATTTATTTCTGAAGCTACGTTGTTAGGTAGATAGTTATTACAGTCTTTAATGGTGAGTCAGTCGGCCCATGTAGAAGCAATCTTCAGGTTGTTTATAAATAGAAGAAGAAATTTGTAAATCGGTTTACAGACACAAGAGACACAATAGAGAGACAGAGGAACTTCGGGTGAGAAAAGAGAAGTCGAAGCTCAAGCTTCGTGTAAGTGATTCAGTAGAAGAGCTGAAGCTCTGTAAAAGGACAAGTCTGGACCGACAAGTTCGTAATACTTTGTTATTTTTGCATAGTTAAATATATGAAATAGTTTATGGTTGAATGCATGATTATTTGGCTGCACATATTTCCAGATTTACTTCTGTAAATGTTTTTTACAATTACTATTAAGTGAAAGATCAAAGAACCCATTATTTTCTCACTACATGAAAGTTCGAGGGTTTTATGGCACATTGGTCGACTCAAGTATTCCTACATATTTGGGCATATGTTTTTATAAGTTATTTGGATTTTTTAATGTGTCCATGTTACTTCATCTTACTCACAGGTGAAAAGCATTTGTAATTTCTTAAGTCTCTTAGACTAAGAAACATACACTGTATATTTCGACCAAAGTGAACTGACAAGTTCGGTTGTGTGAGCCAACTTGAGAGGTCGGTTGAGTCAGTCGACTGAGGTCACCGACTAAAGTGGTCGAAGAGGTCAGCCGACTTGAGTAGTCGAAGAGGTTAGCCGACTTGAGTGGTCGAAGAGGTGAGCCGACTTCGAAGAAGTCATCCGACTTAGAAGTGTCAAGTGGTCAAGGTAAAAACCAATTGGTAGAACTGATAAGTAAGTCGAAGTAAATTTAGTTGAGTGGAAAGACCGACTAAAATTTATAAACTTGTCTAGTCAGGAGATAGACAAGTTTCACCCGACAAGTGAAAAAGAAAAAGAGGTCGGCGTGAAAAGTGAAAATTAAATTTTAATATCGACTGAGCCCTAAACTCAAGTTTAGTCGGCTTGGTTTTGGCTAACTGGTATCAGAGCTTGGTTTCATATCAGAGCAAGATTTAGGAAAGAAATCTTGTTTTAAAAGGTGGAAATTTAATTTTCTAAGGAAATTTAATTAAAAATTAAAATGGCTTCCACTTCTGGTTCATTGCAAACTCCAATTTTTACAAGAAAGAATTATGAATATTGGTCTTTAACAATGAAGGATTTATTCAGAGGTCAAGATGTCTGGGAGATAGTCCAACATGGTTATGGAGAACCAGCAGACATGACAGCATATAAAAATCTCACACAAGATGAGAAATATGTCTTGAGGGAATAGAGGAAGAAAGATGGAAAAGCTCTATTTTTCATACATCAAGCTATGCATGAAAGCATACTCCCAAGAATAGCAGCAAAAACTAATGTTAAGGAAGCATGGGATACATTGGAGACTGCCTATCAAGGTTTGGATAAGGTAAAGACATCCAAGCTGCAGATTCTGAGAAGAGATTTTGAATCTCTGTCCATGAAAGATTCAGAGAATGTAGACACATTCTACATGAGAGTTGTTGGGTTGATAAACCAACTAAAATCTCATGGAGAACCCATAGCAGACCAAAGGGTTGTTGAAAAATTTCTCAGAAGTCTTCCCCCAAGATTTGAAAACTTGGTTGTGACCTTAGAGGAACACACAGGCATGACGACATTTACCATTGATGAGTTGCAAGCTTCACTCATGAATCATGAACACATAATCAACAGAACATAGACATCATTGGAAGGTGCATTTGTAGCACAGTTATCCATAAGCCGTGGTAGAGGCAGGGGGAGAAACAACTTCAGAGGCAGAGGAAGAAGTTCTTCAAGAAGAGGATGAGGCAGAAGTCCTGCAAATGTCGGTGGCAGAGGAGATAACCAGAACCCAAGTCAGCCAAGTGGCCAGAGGTTTGATAAATAAAAAATTCAATTTCATTACTGTAATAAGTTTGGTCATTATGCATATGAATGCAGGAAGAAGCAATATGACCAAGAAAGGCAAAGCCCAAGTCAGTAGACCAACATTGGCACTTCAACAAGTGCAATTTTAATGGCATCGACATCTCCACTTGAAAGCAATGTTGTTCAAGAAAGTCCACATGACATATGGTACTTAGATTCAGGCTACAGCAACCACATGACTGGTAATTTGAATCTATTTCCTAGTCTAGACATTTCAGTTAAAAACTGATGTTACACTTGGAAACAATGTCCAAGTTACTGTCTTAGGAAAAGGAACTGTTGATATTCTAACCAAACAGGGGGAGAGTAAGTATATCCCTGATATCTATCATGTCAAAGGTCTAAAACATAATTCGTTAAGCATTGGATAGTCGTTACAAAAAGGCTACAGAGTCTACATGGAAGATGAACACTGTGTGATCAAAGACAAGCATCCATGCGACCAGCTGATAGAAAAAGGGCCGATGACAAGCAACCGCTTGTTTCCATTGAGGATAGTTCCCGACATAAAAGGGAAGACAAACATAGGAGCTGCATTCAAGGAAGAAAGTGAAGAAATAGTCGAGCTCCTCGATAAGAGAGAAAATTGCAGCGCTAATTTGCAAGATGCATTTCAGACAGAAGTTCAAGATGAATCCTGGTTGTGGCATTTCAGATTTGGACATCTAAATTTTGGTGGGATGAAGCTACTGCACACAAAGAATATGGTGAAGGGATTACCATTGATCGACAGACTAGAGAGGTTTTGTGAAGGCTGCATTTTTGGCAAGCAGCACAAAGAGACATTTCCAGTCGAAAAGTCTTATAGAGCACGCACACCACTTGAAATTGTGCACTTTGACATCTGTGGTCAAATGCAGACATCATCCATTGGTGGCTGCAAGTATTTTCTAACCTTTCTTGATGACTACTCAAGAAATACATGGGTATATTTTTTGAAACATAAATCTAATGCATTTGGTTATTTTCAGCAGTTCAAGGCACTCGTGGAGAACCAAAGTGGTCACCGCATCAAGATATTAAGGACCGCCAGAGGAGGTGAATATGTTTCAAATGAATTTATGAATTTTTGCAAGACCCATGGCATACAGAAGCAATTCACAGCACGGTATACACCTCAACAGAATGGTATTTCTGAAAGAAAGAACAGAACCATCATGGAGATGGCATGCAGCATGTTGGCAGCCAAGCATTTGCCAAATGAGTATTGGGGTGAAGTAGTCACAACTATCGTTTACATTATGAACCGATGTCCGACAAAGAGTGTGAAGAACAAAGTTCCCCAAGAAGCATGGATAGGTATGAATCATAGTGTTTCCCATTTAAATTTTTTTGGTTGTGTTGCATATGCTCATGTTCCAGATAAGCTAAGAAGGAAGCTAGACAAGAAGGGATAGAAATGTATTTCTGTCGGCTATTCAGAAGACACAAAAGCATACAAGTTGTATGACCCTGTCGAAAGGAAAGTGATAATCAATCGAGATGTTCAATTTGTCGAGAACGAATCATGGGATGGAACTATCGACCTAAATGTCAAGATTGTGTCGAACGTAGACAATGATGATATGGAAGAGGAAGTGGTTCAGATACTACATGTAAGTCAACCGGTTTGACCGCCGTCGAATCCCATGACACCAAGACATGGTTCAGCACAAGGACCATTGACACAAGTAGCATCTCAAGCTACACTGACAAGCACACCAAGAGGACAACAAACTCCATCAAGCATTTCATCGAGGTCGACATCGACAAAACCAGTGAAGACAAGAAGTTTGCGGGAGATATATGAAGCTGGTACACCTAATTCATTCTCTCTCTTTGCATTATTTGCACCTATATATGATCCACTAACATTTGAAGAAGCTGTTGAAGAAGAAGTATGGGCACAAGCCATGGATGAAGAAATAGAATGCATTGAGAAAAACCATACATGAGAACTGGTTGATGTACCAAAAGAAAAGGATGTAATCAGTGTCAAATAGATTATAAGACAAAGCAAGATGCTGATGGGAATGTGCAAAAGCACAAGGAAAGAATGGTAGCAAGAGGGTTCACACAACAACCTGGCATTGACTTCAATGAAACATTTTCACCTGTTGCACGCATGGAAATAGTCAGAACAGTTTTGGCCATTGCTGCACAAAACAAATGGCATGTTCATCAAATGGATGTCAATTCGGTATTCTTAAATGGCTATCTAGAAGAGGAAGTATATGTAGAATAGCCACAAGGGTATGAAGTTCCAGGTCAAGAACATAAAGTGTATAGGTTGAAAAAGGCATTATGATGGTTTGAAACAAGCTCCTAGAGCTTGGTACAGTTGGATTGATTCCTATCTCACTGAAAATGGATTTCACAGAAGTGAAAGTGAACTGACTTTGTACACCAAAGTCTATGAGCAAGGTAAGATGATAATTGTCTACTTGTATGTAGATGATTTAATATTTACTAGTGATTATGGCATAGCAGATTTTAAAACAGTCATGGAAAGTGAATTTGAAATGACTGATCTAGGGCTTATGAAGTTTTTTCTGGGCATTGAAGTTCAACAGTCTGAAAGTGGTATTTTTATATCATAGACAAAGTATGCAAGTGAAGTTTTAAAAATATTTAACATGTCTAATTGCAAGACAGCCCCAACACCAGTGATAATAGGTTTAAAATTGAGCAAGGATGATGAAGGATCCAAAGTAGATCCTATGTTGTTCAAAAGGCTTGTTGGCAGCCTTATGTATTTGACAGCAACAAGACCAGACATTATGTATGGAGTAAGTCTGATTTCAAGGTTCATGGAGTCACAAAAAGACTCACATTGGCAAGCAGGTAAAATAATTCTAAGGTATGTAAGTGGCACAAGAGACCTTGGTATTATGTATTCAACCTCAGAAAATTTTAAACTCATTGGCTATACTGACAGTGACAATGGAGGCAGCATAGATGACAGGAAGAGCACATATGGGTACACATTTCATTTTGGTACAGGTGTTGTTTCATGGGCTTCAAAGAAACAACCCATTGTAACTTTTTCTTCAGCTGAAGCAGAGTATGTTGCAGCAACAAGTGTTGCATGTCAAGCTGTCTGGATGAGAAGAGTCTTAAAAGACTTGTCACAGAACCATCAACAATCGAAAACCATCTTCTGCGACAACAATTCAGCCATAGCATTATCAAAGAATCTTGTGTTTCACAAGAGATCCAAGCACATTGACACAAGGTTTCATTTTATAAGAGAGTTGGTGAACGACAAAGAAATTTGTTTGGAATTTTGAAGGTCTGAAGGCCAACTTGCTGACATATTTATGAAACCATTGGCAAATGACACATTTCAGTATCTATGTAGTTATCTTGGAATGACAAGTTCTCCACAGTGAACTATGTCATAAATAGAGCATGTCTAAGCTCTGAAACATTTTGTAAATTTTGTTTTAAAAATCCCATCTGCTTATAATTAAGGGGGAGTGTTGGAAAAATGTAATTACTCGTAGATTCGTACCTAACTCTCAGCCAACTCTGTGAGAGTCTGTACAAGTCAAGATCTTGTCTGTCAGTCTCATAAGAGGGAAGAGTCCACGATTAAGCAATGTAAACCAATCAAATTTATTTATGAAGCTATGTTGTTAGGTAGATAGTTATTATAGTCTTCAATGGTGAGTCAGTCAGCCCATGTAGAAGCAATATTCAGGTTGCCTATAAATAGAAGAATAAATTTGTAAATCAGTTTACAGACACAAGAGACACAATAGAGAGACAGAGGAACTTTAGGTGAGAAAATAGAAGTCAAAGCTCAAGCTTCGTGTAAGTGATTCAGTTGAAGAGCTAAAGCTCTGTAAAAGGACAAGTCTGGACTGACAAGTTTAGACCGACAAGTTTGTAATACTTTTTTATTTCTGCATAGTTAAATATATGAAATAGTTTATGGTTGAATACATGATTATTTGGCTGCACATGTTTCCAGATTTACTTTTGTTAATGTATTTTACAATTACTATTAGGTGAAAGATCAAAGAACCCATAAATTTCTCACCGCCTGAAAGTTCGAGGGTTTTACGGCACATTAGTCGACTCAAGTCTTCCTACATTTTTGGGCATTTGTTTTTATAAGTTATTTGGATTTGTTAATGTGTCTATTTTACTTGATCTTACTCACAGGTGAAAATCATTTGTAATTTCTTAAGTCTCTTAGACTAAGAAACATACTCTATAGATTTCAACCAAAGTGAACCGACAAGTTCGGTTGTGTGAGCTGACTTGAGAGGTCGATTGAGTCAGTTGATTGAGGTCTTCGACTAAAGTGGTCGAAGAGGTCAGCTGACTTGAGTGATTGAAGAGGTCAGTTGACTTGAGTGGTCAGAGAGGTGAGCCGACTTCAAAGAAGTCAGCCGACTTAGAAGTGACAAGTGGTCAAGGTAAAAACCGGTCGGTAGAACTGAGAAGTAAGTCGAAGTAAATTTAGTTGAGTGGAAAGACCGACTAAAATTTATAAACTTGTCTAGTCGGGAGATAGACAAGTTTCACCTGACAAGTGAAAAAGAAAAAAAGGTCGTCGTGAAAAGTGAAAATTAAATTTTAATATCGACTCAGCCCTAAAGTCAAGTTTATTCATCTTGGTTTTGGCTAACATAAGATTGAGTTATTAGTGATTGCATTGCAGGTGGGCGTGGAGGTCTTGAGTTGGGAGGCGATTGTGAAATAGTGGAGGAGTTGAGGGGAATGACAGCTGAAATTTTGTGCAGTCAGAACAAGACGAGTACGGGATTTGGGTTGATGGTTTTGGTGTCTGATGATATGAAAGAAAGAAGCGCGTTCTTCTTCAATATTTTCAAGACTGGAGTTAATGGCAACGACAGAAAGGTGTCCTTGTGCATCAGAGCAAGTACACCGATATTTAATATAACTAACCTATAATTTTAAACTAAATTCAGAGTTTGTAATTGTAATTTGAATGACTGATCTATGATGTATGTGCGACGACGGGTCCACACTGCAATCAGATGTGGATAATACGGGCTACGGAGGATTTGTGAACGTGACAGTCGAGCAACACTCGCTGTCGCCAAGAGTATTGGTAAGGTAGTGTAGTGAGTTAAAGTTAATGTTGCATTCAGAATCAAATTGGAGTTAGAATTTAATGGAGCTGTCCAACATGGGGAATTTTTTACTGATCTTATGTGGGAATTTGGTGAATTTAATTTACAAAATTTGTAATTTTTGTTGTTGTTGGGTGATTTTAAACTCAGAAATGAAATCAAGTGACATGAAAGTGAAAATTCCATAAATATTCATGGCAAAAACACTAACACTAGTAAAAACCAGCAAAAAAACAAAGGTAAAAATTCCCCTATTTAAACAACTCGAAATTTGGTTGATTGAGTGTAGTTGAGTAGTAAGCTATCTATCCAACACCGGGCCTACTGGAATCCTTTTACTGATATATTACTCAGCTACCACAACTTCCTGGCTTATTTGTGACAACATTTCATGGCTAATCCTGTCTATATTCTAATAACTCTCATTGGACGCATCTCTTAGGTGACAAGTACTCTCCAGTAAGGCCATGAAATTACGCACTTCAGAATGATATATTAAAATCAAATATCCTTCATAGCTTTCGGAGAATCAACTATATACATCCTCTGTATATCATTCGTCCATGTATATAAGCCCTAGTTGCAGAGAAATATATTCCTTTAATCTAATACATAACATCAAATATGTCCATAAAACATAAATAAAGGCATGCAGCAGTACAGGATCATGGAGGTATGCAGTTTTCAATTGCCTTGACTTTCTGCTAAACGAATACATAAAATGGAATATGTCCATGAAACGTAAGTACAGGATTAGGTAGGTATGCAGTTTTCAATTGCCTTTAAAAACGAACAAGTTGCAGTAATACTTGACTTAGATCTAAATATTGTAAGATTCATCTCTTTTCTCCTTAGTATTCAGTTAATTTCTCATATTGATTAATGCATTGTGCTTTCTTGAATAAGTCAAGAAGATTATTAAGTACAAAAAGGGTTTACTAGTATTGTCTATCCACATGAATTTCGAGATTCCAAAATGGATGCTGCCGAAACCAACAGTATGCCTTCCAAACCGACCAGAGGATCAAGCGTCACAAAATAAAACAGAAGATAAAGATAGCCTAGAAGAAGAAATGGAGAAATGCAAACGCCCTCGTACAACATTGGACAGTGAAGGCGGCGTGGAGTAATTTCTGGTTTTGTTGGAGAGAATCGAAGACATGAAGAAACAATTGAAAGGAAAGCCCACAAATTTCAGTAGTAGTAGTATTATAAGTGCAAAAGGAGGTATTAATGGCGTAGTAGAGGAGGACCAGATGTTGATAGCCATGGCTGATTGCTTGTCAGATGGTGTTGACACCATTATTGCTTATAATAATAAAAAGGGTGGCAATACATCTCCATGGAAACCCTCTTTCCAATGGGAGTACTTTAGTAAAAGTAATTCTACAGATTCAAACGGTGTTGCAGCTGCTACAGAAAAGAAGAAAGATGAAGAAGGAATCATTTGAATTAGTAATGACCTTTTACAAACAAGAAGTTTCTTGGATCATGGGGACGCGCCCATTGAATGTTCGCATGATCGTGTGGATTATGTAAAGAACAACACGGAGGAACTTGGAAGTAGATATTGCAGCCCCTCCTATGGAATTAGAGTTACAGTTATTTCCCATGTAGCTGGGAGGGATTGTTCAAACTTGAAACGTCTCTGATATGAATGTTCAAACTTGAAACTTGAACAGTTGCATGGCTTTATTTATGGTTCATCCACATATTCGATTTTATGTATTAGATTAACTGAAAGGATTTGCAACTAGGGCTTATACACAGAGGCAGCTTATACAGAGGATATATATAGTTGATTCCCTGAAATCTTTGAAGGATATTTGATTTTAATATATCATTCTGAAAAGTGGTTTCATGGCCTTAATGAAGAGCACTTGTCACGTAAGATTTGTCAGAACACCTGTTGAAATGTTTAAGCTTGAAGGTGGACTACAAACAAGCAGCCGCCCAGCCTTCCACGGACCATCCTCCATTATCCACTCATCAACCACTCAACAGTCCTCCAATAAATGAATTTCACCCTCCAATAGAAATTTGAATATTAAGAACATGTGTTGCAAATTGCTATAAATAGATCATTTCATAGCTGCATAAGGCACACTTGTAGTTTTTCTTCTTTGCTAATAAAATTCTAAGGAGCGGCTCATATTTCTTATATTTTCTTATCTTTTGGAAGAGCATAGACTGCTTGTGGATGTGAAAACTCTAGTTGTGAAGGAGAATAATTATGGAATTGAAGAATTGAATGTGGTAATGTTGTTTTATGTTGAATGCAATGGTAAAATGTTTAATTTGGTGTGATGAAATTGCCCCAGCAAGGTTATTGTTTTTGGGTCACTAGTTTAATTTTAATTTTGTTAAAAGGCACTTGGAATATTAAAAAAAGTCACAAAGTATTGTGAATTTGTAATATTTAATCAGTTTGCATTAAGTTGTGCCAAGTTGCATTGACAAAGTGTTTTGGAAGTGATATATTTTGGTGCAATTTAATTATGGCGGGTGTGAGTAGTACTAATCTCACTCAACCCCAAATTCCACAATTTAATGGGAAAAATTATGAATATTGGAGCATTAAAATGAAGAATTTATTTTGTTCACAAGAATTATGGGACTTGGTTGAGAATGGTTTTACAGAGCCACCAGATCAAGCAGCATAAAATGTTTTATCACAAGCACAAAAGGATCTTCTGAAAGAGAATAAGAAGAAGGATGCCAAGGTGTTATTTTTGATACAACAAGCAATGAAAGAATCCATTTTCCCACGGGTTGCAGCAACTACAAGGTCCAAGCATGCATGGGACACTCTCCAAAATTCTTATCAAGGTACTTGTTACGGAGAGAAATTCCTATGGCTTGGGGTACCACAACAGATAGCTTCACTCCAGAAATCAATCCTTTCCAATATGCAATAGAAATTAAATGTCCAACACTAAAGGATCAGACCTCGTACCTTATTCCAGATGGTTGAAGTAGATCCCCATTGATCTTTCCAACTTCAGCTTGAATTGATATATTACTTCCTCAACAACAAGTAAACAATACAAGCATTCTATATATCATGGTGTTAGATCTATTCTAGCATATATAATCAATAATGTATAAGCATTTGACATAATCCAATGGATAAAATATTCATTCAAACACACATTATTGGACAAGAAAAGATATTTCTATTAACATAAATTAGAGATTACAAGATACAACCTCTGTCGGCACGTCTGTGAACCGAAGAAACTAAATCCCCCACTTGGGTCTCCACCACTTCAATCCTCCATCACTAGATAGCAAGCTTACAAGCAAAAGGAAAGCTTGGGAAGAACACAATAGTGCTCCAAGGGACAAAGGGATGCAGACTCAAGCATAAGTTCCGCAAACAATGGACTATAGTTTCTTTACTCTTAATTCTCTCTTATGCCTTCAATGTACCAAGGGGTTCCTTATATAGATTTTCAAAGGGGTAATGAAAGGTTGAATCCGAGCGATCTCAAGGAATATGGAAGGCCAGGAGTCAAATGAGTCGGATCCATGTCAAGGAAAACTCCAAAAGGATTTGGATTTTGTACACATCCTGATGTACGTGGTTTTAGTGGTCAAACCCGCGTATATACGCGCTTATAGGTTTAAAAGTCGCGTGTATCATTTTTCTCATGTTTTTAGGGATGGTCAAGGAAACATCAAAGGACAAAAAATGGTCCATGGGGTATAAGGAGTCTGCAGCAGGCTAGGGGAAGGCCATACAAAGTGTGATTCAGCTGGAGTGGTGAAATCAGCTATAATAGATTCCCCCTAATGTGTGAGGTTAGAGGGGTCATACGATGGCCTAAATACATTATAAGTCCATCCCAGAAGTGGAGTGATGAAGGATCCCAAATGGAATATCAGCCACCCAATCAACATAGTACAATAATACAACTCTGTAAACAACTACAAATACATATAGAAGTCCCAGATACATAAGAGTACAGTGGCCATGAATAGGCATGATACAAGATATCACATAAGTTGTCATCGCCACGTACAATATACATAGATCAGAATCTCCATGATGAAGATATACAAAGGACCATGATCTCCATAATGGATGAAGATATATAACAGATCAAAATCTCCATAGTGGCTGGAAACTTCTGACATATACTGCAATCAAGTCACGAGAGCTGAAATCTCATGAACACTGGCACGATCAAGGAGGTAGCATATAAGAGATGCCACCAATCTGGAAGGTATTCTACACAAACCACTACGAGTACATGTCCTACTATGTGAATATAGGTGTCGAGGTCGAACATAGTAGTCCATCATCTGATTATCGGTCATTAATGTATACCGTTTAGATGCAAGATCACCCACTGATAATGAAAATGGGAATCAAGGTACTAGAGTGCAAACTAACAAGTGTGAATAAATGTGTTGAGGTCGAACACTTGAGAGTATCCATCGATCAGGGGACATTGATGTATTCCCAAAAGACTATCGATGGCGAGAGAATATGCCACTGATGACTGCAAGTCTCAAGGCACTCAAAATGACTCTAGATTCCAATCCCAGAATAAATGATCTGAAGTCGATGGGATGAAATCCGCTGGAAGGAGGGAATTAAGGCATCCCCCATAATCCAACATGAGGTACTCAGCAAAGTTGTCAAATGTGGAAGGACTCGATTATAAGGTGCATGAACCAGTAACTATACCAGGAATGGCCGACATGCAAAGTCAAGAGGACTGAGGAATGGCCGACTCAAGCTTCAAATTCCTTCGAACAAGAGCATAACGACGTATGGTGACTGAATAAAGGTAGCATAGACTCAATATACAAACTGGGACATCTCTGTGACACAAAAGGCATCGACAGAGGCTCCATAGGGACTAGAAGCTTAACTATTTGGTGGAGATAAACTTAGATAAACGATTACAGCTCCTAAAGCCAAACTATAACCCAACCAATTGATGTGATATACAGTTCTCTGTTTGAAGGCGACATGACTCGACAGCTGCCACATATAACATCTTTCCTTGTCTGACTTTTTGGTTTTTTGATTTTTTTTGGACTTTTTCAATTATTTAAAAAGCTTGAAAAAGAATAAAATGGCTTTATAGTTACAGACTAGGAGGAGACGAGTGTCATAAGGGCAAACAAATTAGTTCCAAGCAATGGAACATACCTATGCTCAATGCAAGGATACATGTGTAGGATATCGACACTTGGGGGAAAATCCTCTCCCGGTAAAAAGGGAAACAAGCTGCGAAGGATATAAAAAATGGCTTTGCATGGCTAGACATGAGACAAGCTCGGGCTATATGGCTGAAATGCAATGTCAGGGGAGCCGACATAAAGCTCAATAAGGCAGGAAAAGCTCATGATAATGCATTCACAACTTGACATGAGGGAGTCCTGAGGGTAATAGGCTAGCAAAAGATCAAGAGGAGTATGAGGCTCTTGCGAAATGTCATGGTAGTACTATACAATGGACTCCCACACCCTAAAAGAGAAAACGTCAGCATGGGCACCAAATGCAAATAAGGCGCTAACTAGGGTACCCATGTAAGATGAAGCTCTACCACTCGTATCATGCCACTTTTAAAATAGCTAAAAGGTTTCGTGACATAACAGAGTGGGTTCGTACCTAAGGTCATGATGATATGGTCATAAGGCCATGCAAAATGCAAATAGTGACAAAACCTAACCTATATGCCAGTTTAGCATGATACCTGAGATCGGCACGAACAGGTCAATCCAACAGCTGAAACGACACTTAAAAAGGTCCTCTACATCATGAATTATGTAAAAAGTGGTCCAAAATGGTTAGAAAATGTCGAAACTATAGGAAAGGGGGTAAAAATTTTCAAATATTTGAAAATTTTCTATAAATAGTAAACAATTCAAAATATTATAAAACATTTGAAACTTTTACCCATTTGAGCTTTGATTTTCAACAGCGAATTCTAGGAGATCCAGCCGGTGGAATCCACTACCGTTTCTTCCAGGTATTTATCCATGCTCTTCTCTTTCATTTTGATGCAATTTTCATGAAATTCCATGGTCAATTAAGCTTTCTAGGCCAACCTAAAATGAGCGTTGCATCCCACGCAGAAATCGAGGTTTTTTCCGCGTACAGGGCTGGATATACGCGGAAAATACCCTCAAACCTGCGTAGATATGCGGTTGTTTTGAAAATAGTCGCGTATGAGGCCGTGCATAAGGTTTTTTCAATAATATAATGGGAAAATTTGCAATTTATTATGCAGGATGGTCCTAGAGTGGAGAGAGCGTGAACATGGTGAAGTAGAGGAAGCAGTAAGGGTCGATTTAATGGCTCAACAAGCTCTATGTGCATGCAGACTCTACAAGTTTTGGTGTCTTGGTGGTTTGAGGGCCAAACCAAGACTATTACAGATGCTGGTGGATTACTAGGATCTAGACTCAGATTCCTTCCAGATAGATGGGATGTCCCTCACCATAGAGGTGGAGGACATATACATCATTACCGGGCTTTCTAGATGAGGGGAAGTGGTGAACGTTCATTCTCATGGTGGGCCAGGAGGTGGTCCAACTATCGATGAGTACATTGCAGTGTACTACTATCCATACATAGAGAAGGTGGGGAGTTAGGTCCCTACCAACTCTATACAGGTGCTGGGCCTAAAGGCCATAATTTTGACATTGGGCACGATAGCAGGCTTGACATCACTCCACTAGGCCTCACGGCCTCTGATGTTCTATGCAGTGGAGTGCATGAGACCCATGATTTAAGACTAGAGCACTACACTACTAAGCAACATGAAACATCAGCTCAGTGAGTGTAAGGCAGGTAGAGTGTGAAACTTCGGGTTCATCAGTATTTTGAGCATGTTTTTCTTCGAGCGTGTTCCAGGATTGAGCCCTAGAGTGGACATTCCTCTTCACGGGGTTCAAGATCCGGCCCAACGGCGTTGGGCAGAAGCTATGTGCAGACTAGGGGTGGTAGGGTGGCCAACCCATATTTAGCTGACTTCTTTCCATGGTGGTGACGATAGATAGCTGCCATCGATGACTACCCCTATGTAGGGATAAATTTATGGGGGGACCTGGACATGCCACTACCACCAGGATCGGCATATGGTGATATAGGTAACGAATCTCGACCCTCTCTTTTTAAATTTTTTTATTTATATAATTTTTTTGTGTTTTCTTGATTATTTGGAATCAAAAAGACATATTTTTGCATGACAATACATTGTGACATCTACCATTTGTGTGCAGATGTGGGACCATGGCGGCTAGAAGGATTCCCTCGTCATAGACGGAGGGGAAGAGGAGATGACATCACGGGTGTGGATGTGGAGCGGATGCTCCAGAGCATTCATACCAATTTTTTGAGACTGACACATAGAGTTCCCATGGTGTAAGTTGAGGACTTGCCTGAGGCTATGCAGTGGCAGGTGGTGGGTGTACCACGCGCATGGGTGTGGTTATTACGATGGCTAGCTAGAGCCGTAGTGACCTTCCATGATCACAACCCTCCTCCTCCTCCATAGGATTAGACACCTGGGAGTGTATACATTTTGTACTACCGTGTATTATATGTTGGTGGCTCGAAAGCCCCAATTTTGTATCATGACACTATGTATTATCATATTTTGGATGTATATATAAAAAGTTTTATGGTGATCGGTTTGTTTATTTACATGTGTAAAAATTGTGTTTGTGATTAATTTATTGTAAATGAAACAAATGCCAATATAACACGTAGTTAGCATATGAGTCGGAAACTTGATTATTATTTCTTGGAATGTGTATATATGTTATATTGTCAAATTGTTGTTCTAACAATCTCACACGCAAGAATCTTCTCAATAACGTCGGATATCTAACATGGTACAAACCATTGAGCTATGACACTACTAACTCTGAATCAAGACGTACCTCAAGAAAGAGAATGCCATGTTAAATGGCATCCCGTAGAAGCTCGATAATGACACTATATTCAACAACATTATTGGAAGATGGGCGTAGACATACGCCTCCTGAAGACAGTACCTGACCCATAGGAGTATAAATCACCCAAGTAGTAGAGGCTAAGTGTTGAGTGTGATAGCTTGCACCATTTGTGAATCCTATGTAGATGGAAGATTCCATTGACATCTGCCAAAAGAAACAGAAACTAATCACAAACCCGATCATGATAACAAATAGACCTAACTATGCAAAACTGTACAATAATATACAATAAGCAGCCCTGGATGAAGATCATGCATAGTACTTCTTGAGATAGAGCCCGTTTCTAGGCTCCGCCAAGGCCGTTCCTTCATAATCCACTAACTCATATGCACCCTTCTCTAACACATGCTTGACCACGTAAGGACCACGCCACATAGGATTAAATTTCCCTACCCCCATGGGTTCTTTCAGTTGATCCCACAAAAGGACCAAGTCTCCTTCACTAAACAACTTTGGATGGATATACTTATCGTATTGGGCCTTTATGTGATGTTTATTAACTTCTAGAGCCACCAGGGCATCCCAACGCTGCTCATCAAGCTGCTCAAGGTGAACCAAACGCTCCTCCAATGGTGAAGTGTCTGGTAAGAGTTCTACAGCTAGCTTCAAGGAAGGAATCTCGCATTCAACCGGCAATATCGACTCCACTCCATGTACAAGTTGATATGGAGAAAAACCAGTGGCGGTCTTAACAGTGGTTCGATATGCCCACAAAGCAGGATATAACATGATGTGCCAATTGTTTTGCTTTGTGCAATGGTTCGTTGGAGAATGGATTTGAGTGATTTATTCACCGCCTCTACCTATCCATTCACTTGAGGGTAATAAGAAGAGGAATTCTCTTGCTTATACCCTAACTTCAATGCCAACTCTTCCATCATACGGTTCTGAAAGTGCGAGCCATGGTCAGTGACAAGCTCTTTTGGAATCTCAAACCGAGTAATAATTTGGTTGAATACAAAGTGGGCGGTTGTCTCACCGTTGGATTTTACTGTAGGCATAGCCTTAGCCCATTTCGTCAAGTAATCAACAACCACTATAATATGATGGTGCCCCCCAGCCGAAGCTAGGTTGCAATCCATAAAATTGAGCCCCCACTTAGTGAAGGGATTAGAGGTGATAATGGGATGTAACATGGTAGGTTTCGATCACATATTATGTGTGAACACTTGGCAAGGGTGGCACCTCTTGACTGCATCAACACAATCCTTAAATATCGACGGCCAGAAATAACCCACTCTTTAAATCTTTTGAGCTATAGAAATCCTATATAAATGACCACCACACGCCCCTCCATGGCAATCATTCAGCACTACCTCAGCCTTGTCATGAGTTAAACAACGTCGTAAATTGGAATATACCCCACGACGGTACAAAGTGTTATCCACTATGAGGTAGTTCTTAGAGATGTGACGTAATCGTCGTCGTTCATCTCGCGAGAGGTGAGTAGGGGTCTTCAGTGTTTGTAAATATATTATGATATCCCCATACCATGGGTCTAACATTGATATTAAGAAGATGTGTTCATCGACAAATATATCTTCACAAACTAACTCCTTGCCCTCACTTGGGAAATCCGATATAAGCTCTGCAAAAATTAAAGACTTCTTCAATTTTTCCGAAACAAACTCGAGATCGAATTCTTGCAGAATGACAATCCATTTATTATATTTTCCCCCAATCATCCTTTGAGTGAGGATGAATTGAAATGGATTGACATGGGATAAAACCAAGGTCTGGCGAAGGAGAATATAATGTCTCAACTGCTGAATCGCATGTACGGTAGCTAAAGAAAGCTTCTCGACATGAGAATAATGAATCTCTGCGTCAATAAGTTCTGGCTCAGATAATATATGACATGCTCTTGGAGCTCCTCATCCTCTTGAACCAAAACCATACCAATCGTCTTTAATGATGCGGCGACATATAATAGAAAATCATGGCTATAGTCCGGGGGACTAATTACCGGGGCCGATGCTAGGGCTCACTTGATTGCATCGAAGGAATCCTAGGCTCACTCATCCCAATAAAAGGGGGTGTCCTTCTTCAAGAGACGCATGAAGCCTCTAGTCAAATTAGAAAAGTTGACAATAAATCGTTGTAAGAATTTTGCCATGCCTTGCAGACACTGAAGATGACGAATATTCTTCGGGGGAGACAACTCAAGTATTTCCCCAACCTTCAAAGGGTCGACTTAGTATACCCTCTTTAGAAATGATGAATCCTAAAAAATGACCTGACTTCACACAAAAGATGCACTTATGAGGATTTAATCTAACCGAATAATGCTAGCATCTTTCGAATACCAATCTCAAGTGATAGGGATGATCCATTCTCATACGAGAATGAGCAGCGAGGTCATCCAAAAATATTTCGATAATTGACTTGAGATCGTGGAAGATCAGGGTCATTGCCCACTGAAATGTAGCTTCGATGTTTTTAAGGCCAAAAGGCATTTTTCGATATGCAAACATTCCCCAAGGACAGATAAATGCAGTCTTGTGTTGGTCCTCAGGTTTA
The DNA here is from genome assembly GCA_001517045.1 of Pseudotsuga menziesii. NCBI lineage: Eukaryota > Viridiplantae > Streptophyta > Pinopsida > Pinales > Pinaceae > Pseudotsuga > Pseudotsuga menziesii. The sequence continues at coordinate 318,913 of LPNX011149712.1, forward strand.
GTTTTACAACATTTAAGCTAGCATTATGATAATATCTTTTCACTGAGAGAATAACAAGCACAGCAATCACATAAGCATATCACAAGAGACAAGAGACACAAAGCTTTTAGGAGGGGAAACCATAAATGGAGAAAACCCCTCAACTTCCTCTAAGATAGTATCACCACAAGATGTGATCCCAAAACAGTAAGATGACCTCCCAACACAATAGCAGCCTTCTGTCTTCTGTCAAGCCCAAGAATTTCCTTCTCCAAAAGTGCGCCACACTTGAGAGAGCAAGAGAGCTAAGTCACAAGTGATAAATAGAGAGACTCTCACTCTCTATTTATATTCTTCCGTTGACTTGAAGTGCACTCAACCTAATAATTACTACTCGATCCTACACCTTAATTAGTGTATAATAACACAAGTGCCCCTAAATAGTGGGGACTTACCCAATGACTTGATATGACTTGTTTACATTATAATCCTCCCGATCGGAACATCGGGGCATGACCACATGACTCAAATACATAATAGAAACATCTCGGAATAAACATCGGGTTACAATATATGAAATATATAGAAGAATACATTCCGAAGTTACATATACATCAACACTCCCTCTTAACTAGGAAGGTATTCTTTCGACACAATTTTCAGCACTGGTCTTCTTCTCTGTATCACTGGATCATGTTCGTCTTCAAGTCATCTTTGTCATCAAGTCATCTTCGTTTTCAAGTCATCTGGATCTGGATCATCTCTCGATCTGGATCATCATAGGACATCATCACAGGATCTAGATCATCACTCGATCTGGATCATCATCACTGGACTGGATCTAGATCATCACTCGATCTGGATCATCTCTCTGGACAGGATCTGGATCATCACTCGATCTAGATCTGGATCATCACTCGATCTGGATCATCACTGTTGGATCTCTTGGAGTCATCATAACTGGATCTGGATCATAGCTCGATCTGGATCTCCACTGGTCATCATCAAGTGTGTACTATCTCATCATAGGAAGTTCTACAGAGCCAGCCCTATTTCATGCTGGATGAAGGCCCACCACCTGCAGGTCTTCATCATCACTGGCCATACTAGAGAATCCTCAGGACTTATTACGTGCGTCACAAACCCTCAAAAGAGCATCCCAGGACTGATTACGGGCACACAGCCCAACCTATAGGATCTCCCAGGGTTGATTACATGTGACCTCACCACAAAACCTCGCAAGAGCATCCCAGGACTGATTACGGGCACACAGCCCAACCTATAGGATCTCCCCGGGCTGATTACATGTGGCCTCACCACAAAACCTCGCAAGAGCATCCCAAGACTGATTACGGGCACACAGCCCAACCTATAGGATCTCCCAGGGCTGATTACATGTGGTCATGGCAAAACCTCGCAAGAGCATCCCAGGACTGATTACGGGCACACAGCCCAACCTATAGGACCTCCCAGGGCTGATTACATGCCATCCCAGAGCAAAACCTTGAAAGAGAATTTGCCAGATGTCTCAAGGCACCGAATTACATGCCATAGGAAAAACCTCGAAAGACCATCTGCAAATATCCCAGGACTGATTACATGCTCATTTGCACAACCTGACTGAGTGTTCCTGGTAACTGACCAGGTGCCTCCATTCCTAGAATGGCAGTTTCCCTTACATCTGTCCTACTCGACAGAATGGCCAGCACTCATATCTGTCATGGGAGGAACTTAATCCTTTATCCATGACCAGAATGGATCAGCCCTTACATCTGACCTACTCGTCAGAATGGTTCAATCCCATCCAATGATGGAAGACTCTCAACCACAATGAAGAGAGATTTCTGCACTTACATCTGACATG
>LPNX011149712.1:322621-484416 GCA_001517045.1 Pseudotsuga menziesii
ATTCCTTCTTGAGCCTTCAGCTTCATTGTCTTCTTCATTCATGATAGCATCATTTCTTATCCAAATGATAAGGAGGATAAGAAGTTCTTCAAGAGTTGAGTTCTTCATATTCCTCATATGAATGAATTCCACGATCCTGGGAGGCCATTCTAGGTGGCCATCACCACTTTTGCATTCTTCACTTTTTCTTTTACCACTTCAAGTAGCTTGAAATTCTGGAAGACCTTCAACAACTTTGCTTGCAATAGGCAGTGCTCTGTAATGCACATGTGCAAGACTTCTATGCCAAAGCTCATTTGGCTCTACTGTGTCATGGATCAAGGCTTGTTCTAGATATCCCTTCAATTTATACAAGCCTCCTTCACGTTCTTCAATCACTACCACATCATCGATAGTCTTTCCTTTTGGCCATATGATGACTTGACCATCTATGAATGCAGCCCGCATTCCTTTTAGATCAATGCTGAAATGGAGAGAAGGTTCTTCTTCAATCCTGGCACAAACAATACTTCTTTCATTGTTAGAGACTTACCAGAGTCTAGCTTGTATGAAGATTCCCCACTACCTTTTATTGGACATTGGTAGTCATCTCCTAGTTTCACCTTGTGAGGTGATTCATGTTCTGATAGTCTTACAAAGGATTCCTTGAATCCCGTCATATGTTTGTAAGCCCCACTGTCTATAAGCCAATCATCAATTCCATGAGTAATGTTACCTATGAGAGCTGATATTAGAACATATTCATCCTTGCTTGAAGAATCTTCACTTTCATATCTAGATCTCTTTCTGGATGGTTCATCATCCTCTGCAGCATGAGCATGATGTCTTCTTTGGCCTCGTCTCCCTCTGAAACTGGAACCTCTATACTCATGTAGGTGTCCAATCCATTTTCTTCAGAGAGATCATATACTTCCAGGATTGGAAGTTATCAAATTCCCCAAGCTTGTCACCAAGCTGATGTGATATATCATATTGAAATGAGAACCTCAAATGGAAATAGCAAAGGATTAGATCTTACCGATTTGAGGTGTCTGTCCTTGTCCCGGAGTTCGCTGATCTAGGGTTTGTCGCAGAAACCCTAATTTTCAAAACTTGGAATCTTTTAGATCTGATTGGATAAACAGATAGATCTCTTCAAATGGAGCTGTCCAATGTACTCCTTTTCTAAAAACAGTGGAGGGAAGCTCCCGGAACAGGAAGCCCTAATTTACTGATTTCTTCTGCAAAAATGTCTGTTACTGTTTCTATAATATCTCCGAAATTAATGATCCTCGGTGTCTTAAATTTCTCACTGAGGTAACCTCGCATGTACCTGATCCAACACCATAGGTTTCATCAGAATTTGTTTCACCATTTGGGATTTATGATCCTTTTCCCAAGGTCACCTGTTACAGGACTGTTCAGAACAGCGAAGTTGTACGGCATGCCACGTGTCACTGGTTCATATTCTGAGTCTGAACTTCGGACCACAGAAATTACAGTCCGTAAAATTTTTGGAACATCTTCAGAAATTCCATTTGGACCTCTGTATCCCAGGATATTGCAGATCTCCCCAGGTGTCCTGTTTATGGATGATTTCTGGAAGGGGCTGGAACCCTAACTTGGAGAGATCATATCTCCTGGAATACAGCGAATCAGAGGCTTCCCTTTGGACACAGTGTTCATCAGGATTGTTTCTTTGGTCCCTGCAATTTTCAGCTTCTGATACTTTGCCAATTTTGGAATATAGCGACTGTACTAGAAATTAGCAGTTTTAGTATTTAGGGTTTCTCCTAGCTCAGGGTCAAACTAGGGTTTGACTTTCCCGGAGTTTTACCCAACCAAATTTATTGATCCAGGTCTCTAAATTTCGGTTTTGATGAGGAGAAAAATCCTATGCTTGTCTCACTCAAAAATTCCTCTTCTGCAGAAAGCCCTAATTTCCACATCGAAACTGAAAATGCTTGAAATTGAATTCCGTATCGACAGAACGATGCACGCTTCAATGGAGAGTCATCCTATCATACTTTTGCTGAAAATCTGTGGAGGAAGATCCACAAAATAGGAAGCCCTAGTTCCTGTAGCTGCACAATGTCTTCTTCTCAGGTTAGCTCTGATACCATGTTATTTTTTCAACATTTAAGCTAGCATTATGATAAGATCTTTTCACTGAGAGAATAACAAGCACAGCAATCACATAAGCATATCACAAGAGACAAGAGACACAAAGCTTTTAGGAGGGGAAACCATAAATGGAGAAAACCCCTCAACTTCCTCTAAGATAGTATCACCACAAGATGTGATCCCAAAACAGTAAGATGACCTCCCAAAACAATAGCAGCCTTCTGTCTTCTGTCAAGCCCAAGAATTTCCTTCTCCATAAGTGCGCCACACTTGAGAGAGCAAGAGAGCTAAGTCACAAGTGATAAATAGAGAGACTCTCACTCTCTATTTATATTCTTCCGTTGACTTGAAGTGCACTCAAACTAATAATTACTACTCGAGCCTACACCTTAATTAGTGTATAATAACCCAAGTGCCCCTACATAGTGGGGACTTACCCAATGACTTGATATGACTTGTTTACATTATAATCCTCCCGATCGGAACATCGGGGCATGACCACATGACTCAAATACATAATAGAAACATCCCGGAATAAACATCGGGTTACAATATATGAAATATATAGAAGAATACATTCCGAAGTTACATATACATCAACAGGTGGAAGTCCTGCTAAATGACGAGAACGGCGAGGAGCCGCACCCGAATCCACAATGACTCAAAAATTAGAAAAGAATCTCTATTTATGTAAACCCTAGGCCAACTATCATGCACAGAGCAATCACTAATACAATCTAAATCCAAATGCAAGCAAACAAGGGTTGGATAAGTGAGCTCCCGAATGAAGCAGGTATGTCTTGCCTAGGAGAGGCTTGAGACTCCCATACACAACAAGCGGAGGTACGTAACCAATTATTGTGGCCCTCAGCTTCAACGCATAAAGCGAATGTGCTGTCCAACCCCAACCTGGCCAGGACACCCGTAGAATAACCCCTGCAAAGTACCCCCTCGATATCCTAGGTAAGGCCACTAAGGTCACCTCAAAATAATCAATGCTCAGGCGGATAGTCACAGGCGTGATTGACCGTATGGGCAGGGTAGCAAAGCCCAAAACTCTCGTAAGAGCACCCAGATACGAATACAATCCTGGAAATATCTCCGGTGCTACTCAATTATGACTAGGGGTCATCCCAAGCAATAACCGCTCACACTGCCTCATGCTTAACTCCCTTTTGAGAGATGAAGTATTTCACACACTCACCTGGACAGACACATACATGTTGTTGTTTAGTGATCTTGGAGAATTGACTTACAATGAAATATTCCAAGATCCTAAAACCTAAGCTTTTTGGTGCACCCTATAAAAGAAAAGAGTGTAGTTCATTTTAATTTAGCGTTGATTCTAATTGTCTTTATTACTCAAAAATGGGATATGGTCGTGCAACTAATGGTGTTATGACACAACATGAAGTAAAATGCACACCTAACAATCAATGCAAATGCATTGTGTCCATGAAAACATGGTATGCTACTACGTGAAATGCACAATTTTTCTTCAAATGATGAATGCAAGCTTTCCTATATGAAGTCCTAACTAATACTCCAAAGCAAATCTAGTGCAAGTACAATGCAAAATGCAAAATGCAATGCATGATGATAAGCAAATGTTTTGGATTTTTTGAAATAAAATGAGATGCAAAAAGCAAAAGAATGATTCTACAACCCCTAGACTCTGCAAGCACACATCAATAGCACTCAAGCAAATCACTAAGTTAAAAGAACTCTAATGCACTAATCTCAAACAAAAAATCGAAAATGCCATGACAAGAACCTTCTTAAAAAGAAAAAATTTAGCCTAAAAAAACGTTTCTGGTCAGAAACAAAGGTATAAACAGACTCAGGCAGTGCCAAAGGAGACTCAACAAATACCAAAATTCACCCAGCAACCATTTAACTTCCACAACAATGCAAAAGCAAGGGCATACGTGACTGTTCACAGTAAACCCGTGTGTATACGCGACTGTGAGTTAAAAACTTGCATACAGGAAGAAAGGTGCATAAAATCAAGGCAAACAGACAGGTTGAGACAAACTTCACACCAATCAGACACTACCAGGCATACATACCCCCAGACCTGACACAGAAACAAGAGAGAGAGCAATTCAAATTCATTGAATGCCGAGAAAACAAACCCCAAAGGACAACTACTAGGAACTCCCCAGCGGAGTCACCAATTATGTTACAGAGAGAAATTCCTATGGCTTGGGGTACCACAATAGACAACTTGACTCCAGAAATCAATCCTTTCCAATATGAAATAGAAATTAAATGTCTAACAATAAAGGATCATACCTCGTACCTTATTTCGGATGGTTGAAGTAGATCCCCGTTGAGCTTTCCAACTTCAGCATGAATTGATATATTACTTCCTCAACAACAAGTAAACAATACAAGCATTCTATATATCATGGTGTTAGATCTATTCTAGCATATATAATCAATAATGTATAAGCATTTGACATAATCCAATGGATAAAATATTCATTCAAACACACATTATTGGACAGGAAAAGATATTTCTATTAACATAAATCAGAGATTACAAGATACAACCTCTGTCATCACGTCTGTGAACCGGAGAAACTGAATCCCCCACTTGGTCCTCCACCACTTCAATCCTCCATCACTAGATAACAATCTTACAAGAAAAAGGCAAGCTTGGGAAGAACACAACAGTGCTCTAAGGGACAAAGGGATGCATACTCAAGCATAACAATGGACTATAGTTTATTTGCTCTTAATTCTCTCTTATTCCTTCAATGTACCAAGGGGTTCCTTATATAGCTTTTCAAAGGGGTAATTAAAGGTCGAATCCGAGGACAAAAAAATGTTCCATGGGGTCTAAGGAGTCTGCAGCGGGACAGGGGAAGGCCATACAAAGTGTGATTCACCTAAAGTGGTGAAATCAGCTATAACAGTACTAGCAAAGTCAAGTTGGTAAGATTACAAATACTTAGAAGAGATTTTAAAAATTTGCAAATGTCAAATTCTGAGACAACACATGATTTTTTCACTCATGCATTGAGTATAGTAAATCAAAACTCTCATGGAGATACTTTGGATGATCAAAATATTGTAGAAAATATTTTGAGGAGTCTACCTATTAGATTTGACCCAATTGTTGTAGCTATTGAAGAATCTAAATATTTGTCTCAAGTTTCTATTGATAGTCTTATGGGGTCTTTAGAAACCCATGAGCAAAGACTCAATAGGTCAAATGGTTCCTCTATGGAAAATGCATTCCAATCACAAGTTCAAGTTAGCAGCAGCAAAATAGAAGCAATAATCACTAATAGAGGTGGAAGAGGATCTGGAAGAGGAAGAATGAGCAATTGCAATGAAGGTGGTAGATTAGAGAACCCTCATGAAGAAGGAGCAAATTTCAATTTATTTGCAAGGAGAAGAGGTAGAGGTGGCAGAAATTCTCTTGACTTTCATGGCCAAGGACAAAGGTATGACAAATCACATATCCAATGGCCTTATTGTCAAAAAGTTTGGTCATTATGCACCTGAATGTAGGAAGAAGCAGTTTGATATGAAGAGGCAAAATGCGAATTTCTCAAGAGAAAATGACTATGAAAATTGTGATTCAATGTTTATTACTTGTAATAGTGCACAAGAAAGCTCAAAAGAAGTATGGTTTTTAGATAGTGGTTGTGGTAACCACATGAGAAGAAACAAGGATATGTTTGCAAACATAGATGAATTTGTGTAGTCAGAAGTAAAATTGGGAGATCATAAAAAAGTATCTGTCATGGGTAAAGGTAGCATAAAATTTGAAACTAAGCAAGGTGAAAAGAAACACATTCCAAATGTGTATTATGTCCCTAATCTCAAACACAATCTAATTAGCATTGGACAACTACTACAAAATGGACATAAAGTCTATTTTGAAAATGATGCATATGAAATGTTTGATTCACATAGAACACTAACTGCAAAAGTCCAAATGACACAAAACAAGATGTTTCCTTTAAGGTTGCAAAATAATTTGTCTGTTTCTTTCAAAGCAGTCCTCTCAGATCAGTCATGGTTATGGCACTTAAGATTTGGTCATTTAAGCTTCAGTGGTCTAAATTTGTTGCATATAAAAAACATGGTGAATGGTTTGTCATTGATTGAACAACAAAACAAACTTTGTGAAGGGTGCATTCTTGGTAAGCAACATAGAGAATCATTTCTTGTTGGCAAGTCATATAGAGAAAGAGCTCCACTTGAAATTGTGCATTCAGATTTGTGTGGGTATATGCAGACACCTTCTATTTGGAATAGCTTGTATTTCATAATTTTCATAGATGATTATTCCAGGAAAACTTGGGTATATTTCTTGAAACACAAATCAGAAGCTTTTGAAGTGTTTAAGAATTTTAAAGTCATGGTTGAAAAGAAAAGTGGGCACTACATTAAAATTCTAAGAACAGATAGAGGCAGATAATTTGTATCAAATAATTTCTTGAGTTTTTGCAACACAAATGGGATCAAAAGGCAATTTACAACTAGCTATACACCACAACAAAATGGTAATGTAGAAAGAAAAAATAGAAGAATAATGGAAATGGCAAGAAGCATGATGAAAGCTAAACATCTAAAAAATGAATATTGGGTTGAAGTTGTATCTTGTGCAGTATATATTTTGAATCATTCCCCCACAAATAGTGTCAAGGATAAGGTACCATAGGAAGCATGGAGTCATAAAAACATAATGTTTCTCATTTAAGAGTGTTTGGGTGTATTGCATATGCACATGTTCCTACTGAAAATAGGAAGTTATATAATAAAGGAGAAAGATGTATTTTTGTGGGATATAGTGAGCAATCAAAAGCATACAAATTGTATAATCCTATCACAAAAAAGACTATAATCAGTAGATATGTCAAGTTTCTTGAAGATGAAGAATGGATTTGGAATGAAAATCTACATCAACAATAACAATTTGAAATGAAAGATTTTGATGAAGATCAAGCTCCCAACATCATCACCTCAATCAGCTTCAAGATCCCAGTCAACACCAAGATATCACTCAAGCAATAGCTCAAGGTCAAATGGAACTCCAGTGAAGTCAAGAAGTCTCCAAGAAATATATGAGGTAACTCAAGGTAATGATGATGATGGTTTGATTTCTGATTTTGCATTATTTTCTATTGTTGATCCAATATGTTTTGAAAAAGCAATTAAATATGAAATTTGGCAAAAGGCTATGGATGAAGAAATTGAAGCAATAGAGAAAAATCAAACTTGGCAATTAGTGAATCTTCTAGAAGGAAAAGATGCAATAGGTGTAAAATGGATCTATAAAACAAAGTTTGATGCTGGTGGAAATGTTGCAAAGCGTAAAGAAAGGTTAGTTGCAAATGATTTTTCACAACAACCCAGGATTGATTACAATGAGACCTTTGGTCCAGTAGCTAGATTAGATACAGTAAGAACAATGTTAGCAATAATAGGGCATCATAAATGGAAAGTTTATCAGATGGATGTCAAATAAGCTTTTTTGAATGGGATATTACAAGAAGAAGTATATGTGCAGTAGCCACCAGGTTATCAGATATTGGGTCATGAACATAAAGTTTATAGATTGAAAAAGGCTTTGTATGGTCTCAAACAAGCTCCAAGAGCATGGTATAGCCAAATTGATTCATGTTTCCAGAGCCATGGTTTTAGCAAATGTAGTAGTGAGCCAACCCTTTACATCAATGTAAACAATCAAGGTAAGGTCTTAATTGTATGCCTATATGTTGATGATTTGATATTTACTGGAAACTTTTCAATTGAGTTGTTTAAATCAACAATGAAAAAGGAATTTGAGATGACATATTTGGGATTAATGAAATATTTCTTGGGCATAGAAGTAAGTCAAACAAATGATGGAATTTTCATTTGTCAAGCAAAATATGCAAAGGATGTTTTGAAAAGGTTCAAGATGTTGAATTAAAATCCAACATATACACCTGTAGTAGCATGATTGAAATTGAGCAAAGAAGAAAAGGGTACAAAAGTAGATCCAAGTTTGTTCAAAAGATTGGTAGGCATCTTGATGTATTTGACAGCAACAAGGCCTGACATTATGTATGCAGCCAGTTTGATTTCAAGGTTCATGGAAACACCAATGGATTCACATTGGCAGATAGGGAAAATGATTTTAAGATATATTAGTGGAACAAGAGATTATGGCATCTTATATTCAAAATCAAATGATTGCATTCTAGTTGGGTACACAGACAGTGATTTTGCAGGTAGCATTGATGATAGAAAAAGCACATCTGGGTATATTTTCCATCTTGGTTTAGGAGAAATCTCATGGGCTTCTAAAAAATAACCTATTGTTACTCTTTCAACTACATAAGCAGAATATGTAGAAGTAACATCAACAACACGTCAAGCAGTGTGGATAAGACAAATAATGATAGATTTGATGCAAGATCAAGAAGGATCAACAAAAATTTACTATGACAATAATTCAACAATACAACTATCAAAAAAACATTTTTTTCACAAAAGGAGACAACACATTGATACTAGATATCATTTCATCTGAGAACTTATCAACAATGGTGAAATATATCTTGAATTTTGCAAGTCTGAAGATCAATCTGCAGATATCTTCACCAAGCCATTGGAAAAAGAAAGATTTGAACATCTAAGGAAATTTTTGGGCATCATTAAGAAGTCAAGCTTAAGGGGGAGTGTTGAAATGTGTAAGCTTGACGGCGTCGACTATGGACAATCAACCGCCCATCCATCCATGGACCACCACACATCAACCACCTAGCCACTCATCAACCACCCAGCAGTCCTCCAATAAATGAATTTCACCCTCCAGCAGAAATTTGAATAGTAAAAACATGTGTTGCAAATTGCTATAAATAGATCATTTCATAGCTGCGTAAGGCACACTTGTAGTTTTTCTTCTTTGCTAATAAAATTCTGAGTATCAACCAATATTTGCTTATATTTTCTATCTTTTGCATTTTCATCTCTTCAGTTTTTTTGTTTTCTTCTTGCATCCTCTTCCTACAACACAGATAGGATCAGCCGTGAAATTATCTGTAGACTGGTTGTCACAATAAGTATTATCATTTCATGTAGTTAATATTGATCATCCGTTACATGGTTATAGGTTGACTACTCAATCGTGGAGAGTTTTGCAGAGGGAGGGAAAACCTACATTACATCAAGGAGTTATCCAACGGTGGCAATTAATGAGAATTCTCATCTCTTCGTCTTTAATTATAACAATTCGCCGCTCGTTCTTCGTCGACTCTCTGCATGGCATATGAACACTGCCTTCCAAGTATACGAATCTAAGTGAATTATGCTAAGAATCACCACACTACAACCTTTCCATTTATGAGTGTGTGAATCACAATTTTCTCATATGTTTCAGTAATAACAATATTGTTTGCTTTTAGGTTTGATTATATCAGCCTAGATGATCTTAAAAAGTGAATTATGCTAAGATTCACCACACTGAAACCTTTTTGTTTATGAGTGTGTGAATCACAATTTCTCATATGTTTTAGTAATAACAATATTGTCTGTTTTTAGGTTTGATTATATCAGTCTAGATGATCTTAAAAAGGACCTATCAAGTTGAAAAAATTAAATTTTTATAATGTATCTTTTTTTAAGTAAAAATGTTGAAGAAATGTGAACAAAATATTTATGGTTTTAATTTGTAATTATAAATATATAGTTTGAAAAATATTTTAAATAGGACAATTTTTTTATATTTATTATTCGAATTTTGTCAAATAAACACATAAAAACTTATAGTAAGTTATAAAATGAACCTTTTCTAAGTAAAGGTATTATCTTTCTCTTGAACCAAGTCTATAATAATAATAATAATAATAATAATAATGAGCACCTGAGTGGGCCTAATGGTTAAGAACATGTGTTACCGGTGGGGGTAGGGTTTCTCATTAGCCTGTTGTAAAAAATATACTTTGGTATTCAAAGTAAAGTATATTCATATTCTACTTTGGTGTGGTGCTTTTCAACAAGGATTAAGTTTGACCTCTTACAATCTTCAATGCTTTTCAACAAGGATTAAGTTCTACCAAAAAGAGAGGTTTGTAAGAGTTCTGGGACCAACCACTCAAAGAGGTACAATTATGTAGTGTTCAAAGAACAAAATACATAAATTCTAGGAGTCTAAATCAGGTCTTAAAAGTTGTAAATGAGGAACTCCAAAGCATGAGAAGAGGTTCCCCATTTGAGCTCTTCCAACCTCATAGAGCTAAAGTGCATCAATAAACTCTGTTAGCCACAATGTTTAATTCTCTCAAAATATGCTTATAAATAACATAGGGAAAATTCCACTTATTATATTCAACTGCTCTAACAGCGAAACCAAGCCAATGTTCCTTGTCTCCACCAAACCCAACATACTATCAATCACCAGCCACAAATCATCGAACACTTGCAACCTTTGTACACCACATGTCTGCTTGTTTGAGAAGATATAAAATACCTTCTGAATTCAACAATGTTATTTCTACTAGGCCCTAAACATCTCTTCCTTTGAATGTAATGATCCTTCAATAGACCCAATATTTTGATTGTTCTCTTGGATGGACCCATCGAAAAAGGACCAAGGCCTATTCTCATCAATGATCAACGAATCTATCGTTCTCTTATCTCTAGGAACAAACTTAGGGTGAAAACACTAAAAAAGAGAGAGAGAGACTAAGAAGCTATCTGAAAGGGAGGCCTTGACTTATACTTGAAATTGATTACATTCCTTTCTATATCCAAATGCCCCAATTAACTATCAATGGAAGAGATATGAAAGATATCAGAGAAATATTTTCAAAATATCTTTTGAAACACTTTTCAATCAATTTCCTTGCCCACAAATATGAATTTTTTAACATCCTTTTTGTCTCCTTCCAAATATATTTTGTGTAGCAACATTTTAAAAATAAGTGCACCACCATTTCTTCTCCATCCTTACACATGGGACAAATACTTGGACCTTGAAAATTAAACCTCTATAACCTATCCAAGGTAAGTAGTATATTCTCCAAAAGAAACTAGAAGTGCAATGCACTCTTTGGAGGAGATTTAATTTTCCAAAGGCTCTACCACCACCATTTTAGCACCCTCGGTTCAAAGAAAATATAGAGTTGTATCAAAGCTTGTCTAAGTATGTTGAAAGAAATGTAACTTCGGAAGATGTTCTATTTTATTATTATTATTCCTCCTTTCTGAGATGTTATTCCTCCATTCAGAGATGTCATTGAGGTACTTGGGCATGTAAAAGTATTGAGGTAAAACCTCTATTGTAATTCAGGTCAATAGTACCCAAAAAAATATCATTTAAATGTCGTTTTGAGTCTCCCTAGGAAATTTGCCCCTGGTTGAAAGGATAAGTCGGCCATGTTGGTTTAATAGAATACTAACTTAATGAGTATAAATAAACGAGGTGCCTCCCTCATTTGGACACACTCAATGCTCAAGTAGGTTCGCTAGAGAGAGAAGTATCAATCCATATGAGAGAGGATGCAACTAGTCTTATTGTTGGGGTCTTACACTATACTTGGTTGGATTCTATATCGAGGAAGTTTTCCTGGATTTTCTCCCCGACAAGGGTTTCCTAGGATAAATATTTGTTTTCTCTTTGTGCTACTTTGTTTTTCATTCTTCCCTTGATCCTTTTGTTTTTGGCATAAAACGTTTAAAAAATTTAACATGGTATCAAAGCCAACCTGAAAGAAGACATTGTGCATTAAATTATCTAGCATGTCAACCAACTACGACTTGCCACTTCGGGAAAATATATCCACAAATCAGTTGAAAAATAAGGGCCAACTAAATTTCCCTAGGAGGGTGCATCTTTCCGTCGAAACAGTTTTTAGTTCTGTGGATTTTCAATTTTTGACCTACCATTGCTACCGGGAGAAAATAGGGCATCATATTTTTCAAAGTTCTATCCACATATTTGGGAAAAAGAGGAAACTTGTACGTTTATTTGGGTGCATGAGAATGCTTGTATCTAATATACACTTTGTCCTTGTTCTTGCTTAATCCCATGGTGTCAGAATGACCAACTATTGTTCTCTCTAGGGTACTTTGGTTTATAGGATCCTTGTTGATTTCTTGGATTTTCTTAGGAGTCCTTCCATGAATGGTTCGTTTTGCTATACATTCAACAGTAATTGAACTTATTCATCTCTTATTTCTCACCATTTTTTTGGTTGTTCATGAATGGTTGAGCTACTATGGATTCAGTTTCATGTCATTTTGTTTCCTTAACTTTATTAAAGGTGGATTGTAATTGGTTTTAATAAGCATTTATCCTATTCTTATTTCTTCTCTTTCTTCTGTCAATTATCAACAATATTTTTGTCTTCCATTTTTAGTGTTGTATGCACCATATCCTTATATATCTTAGGTTTTGAGTTCTGAACATGTGCTTAGACTACATTCAGTAACCCATTGATGAAGTAGTTAATTCTCATGGGTTCTTCTACCTCATATTTTATATGTTTAGGTAAATTGTAGAGTCTGGCATCATAGTGAACATTGGATTATCCTTTTTGTAGCTTGATATTAACGAAGTTCATGAACATTGATGGTATTTCTTTTGGTTCTAGAAATTTATTAACCACATTAGGTCATGTTTGAAAGATCTATTCTTTGTGTACTCTTGAGACCATCCTAACACTAGTCCTCGTAGAGTCCCTTTGAAAACTACCCATTGTTTTTTAGGGTTTGTCTTGCATATTGATTTCCATATTGGTTAAAGGAGAAAGAGGTGATCCTATCCATCTAATTCCTAATCAAAGAGTGATAGTTTTGGTAAGTCCCTCAATTCTTTCACTATTTGGGTGCTTTCAGCTAACTAGTTACTATTGGGCATTTCTTGTTGTGTTTGTCCTATAATTCTGTAATTTAGGATTATCAATGCTTCATCTAAGGCTCTAGCCTACTGTGTTTCTTCAACAGGGTTCCCCTACAATGGTATTTCCTTTTGGTTCCAATTTGGTGTCAGTTGATGCTACTTGTGGTTCAAAGAATATTATGGTGGCATTTTTTCTTTTTGTAATTGAAATTTCATGTGATTATTTTTAGGCTCTTCCCCCTATAATTGATAACTCGGTTCACCTCTCAAGACCAATTTTACTTAAATTTCTAATGGTACAAATACTCAAGAAAAGGTGCAGTGTCACGAGTTAGAATTCCCCTCAAATGTTGGCTTACTTTTTATTTATTGGTGACATCAACTATAACTAGACTTACGATACACATAATTTCACCATAAAGTATGATATTTCTCAAGACATGACTATAATCAAATTACATCATAGACATACCATCCCATTGAATAATATATTTAATAGCAGAAACACATCCCATACAAAATCACACAATACTACCATGGGAAAACCCCCTTTTAGGAAAAAACTCCACCTTTGAAATAATGTTAAAATTTGGTAATTAAAAGCCAAGATATAAACACATCTTACAAATCTTCTCTTGATTCACCTCAAAACTCTTGTCATCCTATAGATTATCATAATGTGAATTATTCTATGCTATTCTACTCAATTCTATATCTTCTCTGAGGCCATTTATATATCTATATATACACAATATCTTATACTATTTTTCCTCGTTCTTTATCAGTTATCCCAATAACCAAGAAATCCTTTCCTTGTGCTTGATCTTCCCTAGATGGGGTTACTTTTACCATGGTTGGGGGTTTCTACCCCAAACAATTCTTCTAACGAGTCCTTAAAAACTCACAAGATATGTAGGTACAAATCCCTAAGTAAAAAGGAAAAAAGTTTTAAATAAATAGAAAGCAAGAGAATATTTTGCTCCTTTCTAAGGTAGATCCTAAGAAATTATGAAGGAAAATGATAAGTTGTGAAGCTAAAGAAAACATTCTAATTCCCTTAAGGGATTGTAATTCCTACCTTAAAAATATTTATGAATCCCCTATTGTCAAGGGAAACATGCCCTTTTAATAGAGGAAGATGTTTTCTCTTTAGAAGAAATAGAGTTTTGGCTATCATTCA
The DNA here is from genome assembly GCA_001517045.1 of Pseudotsuga menziesii. Lineage (NCBI taxonomy): Eukaryota > Viridiplantae > Streptophyta > Pinopsida > Pinales > Pinaceae > Pseudotsuga > Pseudotsuga menziesii. The sequence goes on from LPNX011149712.1 coordinate 336,754, forward strand.
ACTATGAACCACCTTGTTACTATTAATACCATTGATTAGGAGTATTGTAATAATACAACCACTCTTCTATGATTCTTTGTTGACTTTATAAAAAAAATTGTCACAGTGCATAGAAATAACCTTTGGAATATATTAGAAGAGATAAAGTCTCTTTCGAGTCAAGAATTATTGCAATAAGGTTGTACAATAAGTTTATTGTTGATTTACGAACTTTGAGGGTTGGTCAGAAGAATTTAACTGTAATATAGGATTCAAGAAAGGTTGTCTGATATCCCCTACCCTTTATGGTATTTATATTGACATGTTAGAGGGTTGTTTGAAAGAGGCAAGTTGTGTTGGCACAACTTTGGAAAGTATAGTCATCATCCTTCCTCTCTATGTTGATGATATTGTTCTTATGGAGAGGATTCCTTATGATCATGACAAGAAACTGAAAATTCTCAAGTATTCTTTCTATAGCATGAGTATGCCTATTAACACTGAGGAAAAAAATGTTATCAAAATCAAATACCAAAATATCACTTATGATAATTTCATGTATGAAAACAACTTGGAGGAAGTAAGTTCATACAAATATCTCAGAATCGATCTTCATCATAAGCTTAATTGTAACTATAGAATTGAGAAAATTATTAATGGAGGATGGAAATATTATAATGAACTTGAAAACAGTTGTAAAATAACAAACCTTTAGCTTTGGGATAGGAAGAAGATCATCTTTGAGACTGTCATCACCTATGTTATCTTATATTGATGTGAAGTTTGGGGTTGCAACTCATATCTAGAGAATCATGGGGAAGGATAAAGAAAATACAAAATTTATTTATAACATATAATCTCAATATGAAAGGAAACACACCCTATCCTATTGTCATGTCCCCTCCCCTCCTCTCTCGACGAGGAGAGGACTCAACTCATTACTCTGCTCTACCTATCATAACCGAGGATCTATCCCCATGAACATAAACATAAAATGCATTGAAATAAAACATACATAGATGCATAATGAAATGATATACAGCAAAAGAAAATTAATTTCAACACATTCATTATGTTCATAATAATTCATAAACAAGTACAGTTGCATAACTTAAATACACAGAGAATACTTATCGTGGAAATAAGTAGTCCCGCAACTAGCTATGTTGCTACAACGTTCCACCCAACCATAGGCCAGTGTGCTCATCTATCTCTCAACACCATTTCCATCCTTGATATGGGAATGATTTCCAAGAGGAACTAGGGAACAACAGGCTCACACATAGCCAAAAACACATCAAGGTTCAGCCAATCCAATCTACATTTAGGTTTATCAGGATGCTCAAGTCATGGAAAGGTAGAATTTCTAATATAGTGATCTCAACTACAGAGCTATGGACACCTACAACAGACCTATCTATCTTGGCATCCACAATACCTACACACCCAATAGAAGGAATTATTCCCTTCATTGCTAGTCCCTCTGGCCTTACCTTCCCTTCCAGTTCTCTTCAGGGCGTGCATAGAAGATTTTCCAGCCCCTCTTGATCTGTCTGTGAGGTTTCTCTCTTCACTAGGTTTATCAATCCAATTATTTTCCTCTTCCACTCGTAAGTATTTTAGACCAAAACAGGGATGCACACAACAACAAACACAAGTGTTGGGTTTGATAAAGACGTTTCAGGGACCAAAAATGAATTGGTAAAAGGGAAAACAACCCTTGGAGATAAATTTGATTTTCAGAAAACATCGATGGGAATTATGGGAGCAAAAACGACCTCTTCAAACTCCCAAATCATGGTTCTCTGCTTCCCATTCATTGAGAAATACAAAAAAGAATTTGTGGGTATGGATAAATGAGGAAAACAATATAAATCATGAAGGAGAGTGCCCAGCTTGCTCCAGCTGCATGAGGAAGAAAAAAATGTGAATGAGGAATGGAATGGGAAGCAATTTCTGAGTGATAACTTTCCCAATAAGTCAAAATATAATTTTCAAAAATTGATGGCTTGCCCCAATACGAATTTGACTGCCATATTGTTCCATTCCAAATGCATTAACTACCTCAACCAATTTCTAGAAGAAATAAATGATTGGGTACATAAGAAAAAAAAGGTAGTTGAGATCTTTATGGGTTCTCCCATTGACATTTGGCTCAACACTATTGGCTCAATGGTTTGAATTATATCCCTCACTATTCCTTGTGAAATCATTCCCATATCTCTTTGTTGCACTGCATAGCTAGTTGTGGGTATTTTAATTAAATTTCATATTTACATAATGTATTCAATTTATAATGTGCCTGGATACCACGATAACCATATGCCTCGATTTTAATTTCCAATACATAAAATGCTAAATCCATGGTAGGGCCTTGGCCTTTAGCTCCTCACCATGATTTCATAATGGTATTTACATCATATAAAATTTTAATGCAATTGGAGTAAAAAATGGGATATTACATTCCCCTCCCCCATACATTAACACTATTCTCAGTGCTCTTCAAACTTGAACAAATATGGATGTGTCACTCTCATGGCATCCTCCAAATCCCATGTAGCCTCATTAGGACCGTAGTGCTTCCATTGCACCTTTACATGTCCAATGCCTCGGTTCCAGCACACTGTGACCTTCTTTTCTAAGATGTGCAATGGCTCGGTTTGGAACTCTCCCTTGGGTTCCACCTGGATCACATCCTAATTAATCACATGTTTAGGATCATGTACATGTTTCTTAAGCAAAGAGACATGAAAAAAATTATGAGCTCTAGTGCTAGTAGGAAAAGCAAGTTAATATGCAACTGGCCCTATTCTTTCAAGCACTTCAAATGGCCCACAATATCTAGGTGACATATTGGCACAACTCCTAAGATTCAAGGAAATATTCCTTGGCCTCACTCTAAGATAAACATGATCCCCAACAATGAATTCCTTATGCACTCTATGTTTATCTGCATAGCTCTTCTATTTACCTTGGGCTGCTTTCAAGTTCTACCTGATCTTTACAACTTCTTGTTCCATTTCCTTAAGAAATAATAGACCAAAAAAAATTCTATTCACTGGATTATCCCAAGTCATTGGCTTCCTACACCTTCTTCCATACAAAGCCTCATATGGACCCATTCCCAGTGATGCTTGCTTCCCGTTATTATATGTAAACTCTACCAAGTGTAAATAATCCTCCCACTTGGATGGTTTGTCCATTACATACATGTGAAGCATGTCTTCAAGCACCTAATTTACTCTCTTTTCTTGTCCATTGGTTTGAGGATGGTAGGAGGTGCTAAGGTTTAGATTTGTACCCAAATCTGCAAAAAGACCCTTCCAAAAATTGGAAGTAAACTTGGTTTCCTTGTCAGAAATTATTGCCTTAGGAAATCCATGCAATCTAAAAATTTCCTACATGAAAATATTTGCAATGGTATCATATTTATATGTGGAATTGATTAGTATAAAATGTAATTCCTTTTTCAACTTGTCCACCACAACCATGATGGAATCATGTTGTCTCATGGTCATGGGAAATCCTATAATAAAATACATGGAAATGACTTCCCACTTCCATACCGGGATTGGAAAAGGTTTCAATAAACCTACTGGGTGTTTATGTTCAACCTTCACCTGCTAACATTTCATGCACTTAGAAATATACTCAACAACGTCCTTTTTCATTCCCAGAAAAAAAAATTGCTTTTTGGCTGTGACAATTGTTTTTTGATATCTAGAATATGGAGCTTCATGGATCTCATCCAAAACAACCCTCCTCAAGTATGCCACATTTGGAATATAAATTCTATTTTATAAGTAAGGAGTTTGTATCCTTCCAATTTATACCCTTCGTACTTCCTTTCAAGGTTTTTCTATTGCAACTTGTCCTTTATCTACACGTACACTTTATATTCAACAATATGGTTAATAATCTGCTGCCTCAAATATGGTTGGCATGTACTAAGAGTTTCCACTTGTATTTCGTGTACTTTCCCACTGAGTGCATTAGCCACCTTGTTTTCTTTTCCTTTTATGTGTTTGATTTCAAAATCAAATTCACACAAAAATTCCAACCATCTAGGTTTCCTAGCATTTAAAGTTGGTTGATCAAACAAGTATGTCATACCACAATGGTCTATCCTTAGCTCAATTTTCCTTCCCATTAAGTAATTCCTCCATATCTTTAGAGCATGTACTGTGGTTGCAAGTTCTAAACCATGAGTAGCATAGTTCTTCTCATGTTCCTTCAACTTTATTGACTCATATAATACCACGTGGTTGTCTTGCATAAGAACTCCTCCAAGTCCTTGAGTGCATGAATCGATACACACCACAAAGTCTTTTAATGGGTCTGCAATTTTCAAAATTGTCACTCGTAAGAAGATTCTTCAATCATTGGAATCTTTCTTCGCATCTTGGTGTTCATTCAAACTTTATCCCCTTCTTTTGCAAGGAAGTGATTAAATGTGCGACCTTGGATAATCCTTCAATGAACCTCATGTAGTACCTGACAAGCCCCATAATGGATCTCACATTTGTCACATTTCTTGGATTTGGCCAATTCACAATGGCCTCAATCTTCTCAGGGTCCAAAAATATTACTTCGTTTGAGATAATGTGACCCACATAAGGAATTTTATCTTTATAAAAGTAACATTTTCTCAAATTTGCATACAACTTATGATCCATTAGCAATTTTAATGCAATTCTCAAATGTCCTTCATTCTCTTCCTCATTCCTAGAAAAAATAAGAATGTCATCTAGGAAGACTATAACAAAATTGTCCAAATACTTGCTGAAAACATTATTCATGAGACAGATGAATGTAGCTAGTGCATTTGGGAGGCCAAATCGTACCACCACAAACTCATAGTGCCCATACGTTGTTCTAAAGGTTTTCTTATGAATATCTTCCTCTTTGATTCTCACTTGATGGTAACCAGACCTCAAGTCAATTTTTGAAAATACACTTGCTCCTCTCATTTGATAAAAAATGTCATCAATTCAAGGTAATGGGTATTTATTCTTCATTGTAAATTTGTTCAACTTATTGTAGTAAATACATAACCCAAGTGTCCCATATTTATTTTTCAAAAATAGAACTAATGCTTCCATGAGGACACACTCGACCTGATATATTTATTTTCCAACAACTCTTGTAACTGCATTTTCAGCTCTAGCAATTTTGGTGTGCTCATCTTGTAGGGTGTCTTGGACACTGGTGTGTCTCCCAGCACAAGATCAATTGTAAAATAAATGTCTCTATTTGGAGGAAGTCCTGGAATCTCATCGAGAAAAACATCCCTGAATTCTTGCAATACGTGATAGTCCTCCAACCTAGGATTTTCATTTTCTGTTTCCTCCAAAACATGGGATGCATACAATCAAAAACCTTTCCTACAAAACTTCTTCAACTACATTTATAATAACTTCCTAATAGAAATCACCTTTGGAATGCATCTTGTTGCTACCTTTCACACACCTGGGGGGGACGTGGCAGAAATATTCAAGCAACTCAGTGTGTCCTAGGGGGCAAGTCTCGAGTAAAGGTTGTCACCTTGTTCTTGACTACTTCTTTTAGGCTCAAATCCTAATGAAGCCAAGGGGGGTAGACCCTTTTAAGTTACTAAGGCTAATTACTTTAGTTCGATGGTATTAAATTGAATAAGTTGCTTAGGAGTTTGAAATTAACAATTGAGCACCACATATAACAAGATGAAAAATAAACACAAGTAAGCACAATGATGACACACAATATATATATCAAAAGAAGTAAACAAATAACCAGTGCCTTAAAATGGAGTCACAAAATGATTAAATGTGCTTGCATGTGCTTGGAGTGAATGTTTTGCAATTGTCTCTTGGTATGTTTTAAGTTAATATGAAAAATGATTGGATTAAACTAGGCGAGGGGGGACTCTAGATATACCTGAGGGGCACTTGGAGTATTTCCAAAAATAAAACCTTCACGGCTACCCGCAAGGTGTTTGCGGGATGGATCTCCAACAGAGATCGGCCCCTCGAGGTCACTTTCTAGTTGTTCCCATTCCTTTGGGTATTTTTCCACCGCTTAAGGTTTGTTCGAGGCGTTGGATTTTTGCCTAGTGGTGGTTAATTGGGGGAAGTGAAACCTAATTAATATAGTCACTCACTTTTCTTTTGATGCAGCTTGACTGATCGGACGAACTACAGCTAAAACGCAGAGCATACACATCGGATTCTTTGTAATTTTTAGTAAATTTTAATCGATGTGTTTTTATTAGAAAGAAAACCCTCGAGGAGCCTCTTTTGGTCCAAATGGACCTCAATCAGGGAATCAAGGAGGGGGTTAATTTAAATTGATTTCTTGCAAAAAACTAACAGTGAATAATGAAGCAGTAAAAACAAAACAAACCAGAGGTTCTCTAATTAAATCTACCACGATCCTCTTTCACCTTTCGGTTCAATCAGGATTTGTGGGGTAAGTATTCAAGTTAATTTGACTTTATAATATTTAATATATGATGAAAGTAATCAAAGTACACTATTTTTTATAAATAAAACTAATCTAGAGCAAAAAATAGGAAAAATGAAAAAAAGAAAAAAGGGCGTGAATCCCCCTAGGGGGGGTGGGGAATGGGCTCGAAAGAGCCTATTCAAAATTATTTTTGATTACCAGAGGTTAAAATATGAGAAAAATGATATAATTCTTCTTGTTTGTTATACATAATGAACCCAATATCTTACAAAGTGCAAAAATTAAAGATTTCGGAAAATGGGGAGATCCCTCAGGGGATTCGGATGGCCCAAAAGTCACTTTTTGGACAGAACATCCTCCTATATTATGTTATAATTGATAAAAAACAGCCATATTATTAAAATTAAATATTCCCAAAATCACTTTGAAAGTACCTTTGGGTCAACCCACTTTTAACCGAAAACAATTAAGTTAAAACTAGTTTAAAAAAAAACGTGAAAAAAAGAACCAAGGAGAGCAAGATTTCCTTGGGATCTTGGCTTGCCTTTTGGGAATCCAATATGATGTGCACTTATTGCTGGATTTATATTTTAAATTACAATAGAAAAATCTAATGCATGCAAGCTATAGATTTCCTTTAAAATACCATGCAATAGACGATTTCTTTATGCCAGATCTATGATGCTTATGGAAAACTTTTAAAAACAAAGATCTAGATTTTTGAATGATTATGTATGAGATATAATGAGATATTTTTCATATGATAAATTATAATCTCATGCATAAACAAAGTAACCAATAAGATTTATTTTTTTTTAAAAAGAGAAGAAGAGGAGAGAAGGTTGGTTCGTTGCTTAAATGGAACAAGCTGAAAGGAGGCCCTTTTGTGGAGCGCAGAGGGAAAGAGTCTTGAGATTATTGGATAAGGAATGGATTCAATATTCATCCACACCTTCATTCGATCGGGAACCTAGAACTAATCAACACAATCCTGCATAACACCTCATGAGATCTGGATATAGATGTATGAAACAAAAAAAATGAAAGATCAAAAAAAAAATCTTATTTAAGCATATCACTTAAATCCTTGAGCATACATAATATGAAGAAATAAGAGAAAGTAATCTTACTTTCCTAGTTTACACCCTTACTTGATTCAACCAAATCCTTGAAGCCAGAATACAAAGTAGCACAAAAATTGGAAAAAGTTTGTAGTTACCACAATAGCAGCATGACGCTGGAAATCCACACAAAGACATGCACTACACGGTATAGACTCCAAATATTCTTTACTCACAATGAAAATATATAAGTATTACAATGGAAACAACTCTTCAATCCAACTCTAACTAGCTTGGAAAGGAGGAGACTGTGCTTTATTTATAGCAAAAAATGAAACCCTAGCCCACACGGGGTGCAATTCCTAAGGAGAGAGGGACTGCAGTTGCATGAGGAGTCAAGTCGAGCTTGATCTGAGTCTGATCTAAGTGTAACTGGAAATCAGAGAGTTGATCAGACTGACACATCAATCGATTAACTGAAACATCAACCAAACCACATCCAGATCAGCCCACATGTGTGGAGGAGAGAGAGGGGGCACAAATCTCAAGGATGCATGTTGTGGTGCACTCCCTCTTCAGCACAGATCAACTCCTTATGTCAAGGAATTGTCAGCTCTAGTCAATCCAAATTTGATGAGACTGATTTCAGTCAAATCAGAGCAAATCCCACTGATTTAGGAATTTGTGTTTTCTCCATTATTTAATTAATTTATCAATTAAAATAATCAATATTTGATTTTTAGGGTTTTCTAACTTGAATGATGGGAAAATCACTCAAAACTTAGGAAAAGTGGGTTTATGGGTTTATCGATTTCTCTGAGTTAGAAAATGAGCGCCCCCATGACTGAATCTGAATTTTAACCCCACTTTTATTACAAGACCAATTTTTCCAATTAGACTATTAAAAAATAGCCTAAGTTTTGTGGAAAAATTAAAATAAAAAACTAACAAAAACAATACCTAGGGGGACTTAGCACATGTTCATATGACTCGACCATAATGCCTAGCATGTTTATACATTGACACACAGACTCTAATAAACTCAATAGGCCTAAATTCCAAGCCAAACACCCCAACTTTGGAGGTATTGAGTGAAAAACTCAGAAATTATTAGTCATTTATTCAACAACCAATATTAACCAAGGGAAAAAAACACTCTGGGCTGATCGGATTGACAAATAAAGTCTAAGAGACCGAGTCTTTTATAGACACTACCATGCTATAATATTTTATTACAACTCCCCCAAGGGGGTATGAACATGTGGTATATAAAAAAAACACTTCCGAAAAGCAAGTCTGAAGGTCTTCTGAAGTCCGAACAAATCATCTTTGTCCAGTTCACCAAGATCACTTGATAACACCGACTAAGTACAACTTAGGTGGTATCATCTAGCTCCAATTGTGGGATGTGTGCTCGATATGGTCATAGGGAAAGGAGAGGATACGAGAACACCAAAATCTCTGGTTTATACACCCTATAAAAACATTCAACTTGACAAGAAAACCTCAGTAGCACAAGCTTTATAAGAAACCAAATGAACCATTAAGCTGATTTATTTGAACAAAATAAATGTAACTAACTAATGAAAAAAAAAGTTTTATTATAGCTAAGTACAAAATAGAAATGCGAAAAGTAAATGCTCTCTTTTAAGGAGCTTATTTTCCTACTCTAAGCATGAAATAAAAAGGCTAGGTGTAATAAAAAATCCAATGTAACCACCTAAGCATTTTATTAACATAAAATAAAATTCCTTGTCTTTGGTTACCAGCTAAAGTAGGGATACTTTATTTATAGAATGCAAACCTGGATGATGATCCGAAATGGGTGGGTTGGATGGGAAATTATAGGTATGAATAAAGTCATTAAAGTTCTTCCCAAACTGGTATGTGCTTGCGCAGGATGCTTCTATCCATGACTAGATAGGACTGATATACCAATCAGCAAGATGAGGCATATTGACTAGATCATCATACTAATCACCAGGGATTATCAAATGATAACTCATTGCATAATCCCCAAGTAGCTCTAAATCATAAGGGACCTCTACATATGAAGAAGAAGGCTGAGACTGATATTCCACTAACTACATCACATCTAATTTTTCACAACACTGCTTCTCAATGTCTTCATTACTGATACCTTTGTGCGGATCTGCATGATATGTCATTGAATGATCATGTGAAAATTCTGAATGCTCCTCTTCCATACTAATATTTTCCCAGGTATCTACGCTCCCATCTATGGATGTATCGTAGATTGGACTTCCACAAATTTGTGAATAGACACTCCCCTTACTGGACATATCATGGATGGGATTCTCAATAAGATTTTCACAAGTTGGATTATCTATGAAATTCCAATAGACATCACTCCCATCTATGTTGGTTATGAGAGAGTCTTCCTTGCTAGTATCACATCCTAATATATAACTACCCTCCTACTGTTCATAATAATCATCCTTCAAAGTTTTGGTTTCAAAGATATTAGGAGAAGTTAAACTTTCCAAAACTTAATCCCTAAGTGATGAACATAGAGGAGTATCATCATACACATCATAAATTTCTTCATAAGTGTCGGTATCTGTAACGGTTTCCTCATGAGGGATTTCTGGAAAAATACTAGCATTGCAACAAACTTGAGAATATCTCATATCTTCAATGTTTTCAGTTATGGTGACATGAGGAGAGTCTTCAACAATGTGTTCAATCATGGGTTCCTTGTGAAGCTCTTCAATAGGATCATCCCGAGTGTGCTCATCTATAATGGAAGTCATGGGATCCTTTCGCTCATTTAGGTAGGTGAGGGTCCTTTCTACAACCATTACCATATCTCCCTCACCATTATGCCACCTCTCAAAAAACATAGCACATAAGTCTTTATGGGAGGTAATGCATTTATCAGGAAGACCACAAAACCATGTCCAAACCTTCTTTTCCAAAGAATTAGCAAATAATCACATCACATTATCCCTATGAAGTATGTTGAGTTTATTCACAAATGAAAAAACAAATAAGATGTGACAGACAGTTGAATCACCATTTCCATAAAAAATTGGAGCCTAAACATATCCTTTATCCTGGAGATATGGTTCATGGTTAGGAAAACCTAGCATGCCCGATAAATCGATGGGAGGATATGCATTGGAAATTAGAGCACCATAATCTTCATCATCCATAATCGCTTATTAGTAGCATATATCAACCATGTATTTTGTTTTGAACCGGAGTTGTCAAATAATGAGAATTTAAGGTTTTACTATGTCATATGAGCTCGTCTACACACAACAAGTCTCAACATAATTATGAGAAAGTAGGGTTTTATCCCTTCAATGGAGTCGCCATGTGAAAAAAGAAAAAATAAGCATTATAAATCTTTCACAAAAATTATTTTTTTCTTTTCTTTGTAAAAATAAAAACTGAAAAAAGTTAGTGGAGTCACCAGATGAAAATTAAAGATCTACTATAAGCATTCATCAAACAAAGAAAAGAAAAAAAGGAAGAAAACAAAAGTCGTACTACGAGAGTAAAAAGATTTATCCCTGGAAATGATGCCAAAAAAGTGTTGCCACCTTTCACACCCATGGGGGGGATGTGGCAGAAATCTTCAAGCCACTCGGTGTGTCCTTAGGGGAAAGTCTCAAGTCAAGGTTGTCACCTTGTTCTTGACTCCTCCGTTTAGGCTCAACTCCTAACAAATCCAATGGGGTAGATCCTATTAATTTACTAAGGCTAATTACTTTAGTATGATGATATTAAATTGAATAATTTTCTTAGGATTTTGAAATTATCTATTGAGCACCACTAATAACAAGATGAAAAATAAACACAAGTAAGCACAATGATGACACACAATATATATATCAAAAGAAGTAAACAAATAACCGGTGCCTTAAAATGGAGCTACAAAATGATTAAATGTGTTTGCATGTGCTTGGAGTGAATGTTTTGTAATTGTCTCTTGGTACGTTTTAAGTTAATATGAAAAATGAGTGGATTAAACTAGGCGAGGGGGGACTCCAGATATACTTGAGGGGTACTTGGAGCATGTCTAAAAATAAAACCTTCACGGCTACCTACAAGGTGTTTGTGAGCTGAATGGAGTCTCTGAGACTGTGTTCATAATACACCCGTTAGGGTGTAATAGAGATCGGTGCCTCGAGGTCACTTTCCAGTTGTTCCACTTTTTTGGGTATTTTGCCACCACTTACAGTTTGTTTGAGGCGTTGGATTTTCTCCTGATGGTGGTTAATTGGGGGAAGTGAAACCTAATTAATCTATTCACTCACATTGCTTTTGATGCAGCTTGACTGATCGGACAAACCACAGCCAAAACGCAGAGTATACACACCGGAGTCTTTGTAATTTTTAGTAAATTTTAATCGATGTGTTTTTATTAGAAAGAAAACCCTCCAGTAACCTCTTTCGGTCCAAGTGGACCTCAATCAGGGAATCAAGGAGGGATTTGATTTTAATTGATTTCTTGAAAAAAACTAACAGTGAATAATGAAGCAACAAAAATAAAACAAACCACAGGTTCTCTAATTAAATCTACCACGATCCTCTTTCACCGATCGGTTCAATCGAGATTCGTGGGGTAAGTATTCAAGTTAATTTGACTTTATAATATGGAATATATGATGAAATTAATCAAATTACACTATTTTTAACAAATAAAGTTAATCTAGAGAAAAAAATAGGAAAAATGCAAAAAAGGAAAAAAGGACGTGAATCCCCCTAGGGGGGATGGGGAATGGGCTCGAAATACCTTATTCGAAATGATTTTTTATTTATAGTGGTTACAATATCAAAAAAATGATATAATTCATCTTGGTTCTTATATAGAATGAACCTAAGAGATTACAAAGTGAAAAAATTAAAGCTTTCAGAAAATGGGGAGACCCCTGGGGGGATTCGGATGGCCCAAAAGTCACTTTTCAGACAGCACCTCCTCATCTTTTCTGTTATACCTGCTAAAAACCAGAAATATTATTAAACTTAAATATTCCCAAAATCACTTTGAAATTACCTTTGGGTCAACCCACTTTTAACCGAAAACAACTAAGTTAAAACAAGTTAAAAAAAGGTGAAAAAAGGAACCAAGGAAAGCAAGATTTCTTTGGGATCTTGGCTTGCCTTTTTGGAAGCCAATATGATTTGCACTGATTTTTGGATTTATATTTTAAATTAGGACATAAAAATATGATGCATGCAAGCTATATATTTCCTTGAAAATACCATGCAAAAGACGATTTCTTTATGCCAGATCTATGATGCCATTATGGAAAACTTTTAAAAAACAGAGATCTATATTTTTGAATGCTTATGTATGAGATATAATGATATGTTTTGCATATGATAAATTAGAAGCTCATGCTTAAAAAAGGTAACCAAGAAGATTTTTTTTTTAAAAGAGAAGAAGAGGAGAGAAGGTTGGTTCGTTGCTTGAATGGAACAAGCTGAAAGGAGGCCCTTTTGTGGAGCATTGAGGGATAGAGTATTGAGCTTACTGGATAAGGAATGACATCAATCTTGATCCACACATTCATCCGATCGAGAACCTGCAACTAAATAATAGAATCCTGCACAACACCTCGTGAGATCTAGATATAGATGTATGAAATGAAAAAAATGAAAGATCATGCAAAAATAATCTTATTTAAGCATATAACTTAAATTCTTGAGCATACATAATATGAATAAAAAAGAGCAAGTAATATTACTTTCCAATTTTACACCCTTACTTGATTCAACCGAATCCTTGAAGCTAGAATACAAAGCAACACAAAAATTGGAAAAAGTTTGTAGTTACCACATTAGCAGCATGATGCTAGGAATCCACACAAACACATGCACTACATGGTATGGCCTCCAAATATTCTTTATTCACAATGAAAATATAGAGGTATTACAATGGCAACAACTCTTCAATCCAACTCTAACTAGCTTGGAAATGATGAGACTGTGCTTTATTTATAGAAAAAAATGAAACCCTAGCCTAGAGGGGGCACAATTCCCAAGGAGAGAGGGACTGCAGCTGCATGAGGAGTTAATTCGAGCTTGATTTGAGTCTAACTAAGTGTAATTGGAAATCATAGAGCTGATCGAAAAAACACATCAATCGGTTAACTGAAACATCAACCAAACCACATTCATATGAGCCCACACGTGTGGAGGAGAGAGAGAGGGAACAAATCTCAAGGATGCATGCTGTGGTGCACTCCCTCTTTAGCCTAGATCAACTCCTTATGTCAAGGAATGGTAATTTCTATTCAATACAACGCCGATGAGACTGATTTCAGTCAAATCGGAGCAAATCTCACTGATTTAGGAATTTGGGTTTTCTCCATTATTTAATTAATTTATCAATTAAAATAATCAATATTTGATTTTTAGGGTTTTCATACTTGAGTGATGGGGAAATCACTCAAAACTTAGGAAAAGTGGCTTTATGGGTTTACCGGGTGCTCTGAGAAAATAAGCACCCCCATGACTGAATCTGACTTTTAACCCCACTTTCATTACAAGACCAATTTTTCCAATTAGACTATTAAAAAATAGCCTAAGTTTAGTGGAAAAATTAAAATTAAAAACTAACAAAACAAAACCTAGGGGTACTTAGCACATGTTCATATGACTCGACCATAATGCCTAGCATGCTCATACATTGACACACAGACTCTAATAACCTCAATATGCCTAAATGCCAAGCCAACCACCCCAGCTTTGGAGGTATTGAGTGAAAAACTCAGAAATTATTAGTCATTTCTTCAACAACCAATAATAACCAAGGGAAAAAACACTCTGGGCTGATCGGATTGACAAATAAAGTCCAAGAGACCGAGTCTTTTACAGACACTACCGTCCTATAACATTTTATTACAACTCCCCCAAGGGGGTATGAACATGTGGTATATAAAAAAAAACACTTCCCAGAAGAAAGTTTGAAGGTCTTCTGAAGTCCAAACAAATCATATTTGTCCAGTTCACCAGGATCACTTGATAACATTGACTAAGTACAACTTAGGTGGTAACACATCTTACAACCCTTGGGTTTCTTTCTTCATCCATGCATTCAAATGTCTTGTTGTAGTAGTCAAGCTTAACCCTATGTGCTTCTAACTAATCCATTCCAATGAGAATATCATAGGAACCAAGTGGTAGAATATTCAAGTTTGCATAAGTGATTAGCCCATCCATATATAATGGACATTTCTCTACAATTTCACTAAATTTTCTTTTGGTTGCAGTGGCTAGTTGAACTAACCATGATTTGCTATGCTTTAATTTCTTAAAAGCACAAATCTCAATAATTCTAGGAGTGATATAACTGTGAGTAGATCCAGGGTCAATTAAAATAGAAACATATTGCTTAGCAATCTTACCTTCAACTCCAACCACAGTTGATCGATGATCTTCCTGGCAATCATGTAGTGCTGCATAGATTCTAGGGATGGTCCTCGCCACTTGACCCACAGTTTCAGCTTGTTGGATTCTTTCTTTCAGATACATATATATTTTCCAAAATACTAGTAATAAAAGAAATAAATAACCACAAATATTATAATTATCGGTTACGAATCACAACAGTGACATGGAGTCAAATCAAAAGGTTGGTCGGTTGGCCCTAATTGAAAAATGGGCTATGATGGGATCCATCCTTCCTAAAACGTGTGTTGTTATGTGCTTGTCTTTGATTGTGTAATTTGAACATCTACGATGAGCAGACTATCAAGCCTTTATTGTTGGTTGCAGAGTGCATCACCATCCTCAATCACTTGCAGAGAGTAGAAGACCAATTGGTCGATGGGGTCAAAATCAGGCGTACACAAGGGAAAGTATACGACGCAAATCTAAAAAAGGGTCTCTGGTCACCTAAGGAAGATGAGAAACTCATCAATTATATCACAAAGAACTACCTTCTAGGATGCTCATGGAGTTATGTCACCAGACAATCTGGTAATTAATTAAACTCCCTCTTTCTCTCTAATTTCATTCTTCGTTTTATATTCCGCTGAATATTTAACAAACCTAGGTCACTTGGGATAGATGCATATAATATAATATCTGTAGCAAGAAGATATGTGTGAGAAGCCCAATGCTAATTTTTTGTACATAGATCTCTGAGAGGATAACAGTTTTTATTTGGGATTTGGGATAGATTACGGCCTATGCCTTTTCATCTATAAACGACAATGAGACAAGTGTATCTCTGAAGGAGGATGATACAAGTGTATTAATCAAATTAATTCTATGATAGTATTTCAAAATTCTAAAAATAAAAATATAAAAAATACATGATAGCTCATGGATGGATAACTGGTAGCAATGCAATATGGATAACTCATAGTTGATGAATGGATAACCCACAGTTCATGGAAGATAACTAGAATAAATTATAGTTGATAAATGGATAACAGGAAGAATGTGAGTGATAGTAACTAAAATAATATGAGTAATTAAAAAAAAATCAAACTGTCTTCCATTCCATTACTATCTTTCAACCATTTGATCTCTATCAGCATGATTCAACCGCAAACTATATAAATGTGCTAATATATAAATGTAATGCTAACTTTAAAAAAAACATAAATTTATGTTGTCTTAGAGAAGATTGTAATGCTAACTTAAAAAACAAAACATAAATCTCTGTTGTCTTAGTGAAAATTTTGGAATCAACAGATCTCTTATATATATATGTATTACTAATAAAAAAAACCCAAAAATCCATGTTGTTTTAGATCAAATCTTTTAACACTAATAAATCTATATTATTATAGTTTTATTATTTGAACTTAGTTTTGTTCTTATTCAACACAAACTATATAGGTGTACTAATATATAAATGTAATGCTAACTTAAAAAAACAAAACATAAGTCTATGTCATCTTACGGAAGATTGTAACGCTAACTTACAAAAAAAAACATAAATATCTGTTGACTTAGTGAAGATTTTTGAGTCGGGGGCTCTCTTTTATATATGTATTGCTAACAAGAAAAACCCAAAAATCCATGTTGTTTTAGATCAAATCTTTTAACACTAATACATCTAGATTATTATAGTTTTATTATTTGAACTTAGTTCTCTTTCATTTTCCAAGCATTATCATATACACATATCCATTAGTGTTCTCTTAGTTCTATTTCATTCTCTAACTAGTATCATCTAGACATCTCCATTCGTGTTATATTATATGCAAACCTCTTGGCCCTCATAAGTGTGGGCTAATCTGAATTTATTACTCATAAGAAGATACATTGCAAAATTAATACAAAAGAGAATACTTATCTTGAAGATGAATCTATCAAGCAACTAGCTATGTCGCTGCAATGTTCCACCCAACCATAGGCCAGTTTTGTTCATCAATCTCTCAACACAAATTCCACCCTCGAGCTGGGCATGATTTCCACAAGGAACTAGGGAACAATAGGCTCATACATAGCCAGAACATATCAAACACAGTCAAGCCAACTTACATTTGGATTTATCAGACTGTGCAACCAATCCAATACATAATTGGGTTTATCAGGATGCAGGAAAACAAGTCAATACACTGTTGGGTTTATCAGGCTACTCAGCCAAGCCAACTAATAGTTGGATTTATCAAACTGCAAGCAATTAAGACAACATTTACATTGAGGACCAGCAAATAAAACTAACATATGGGTTTATCATCATACTTAGCCAATCCATCTTACTACTGGGTTTATCAGGTTACTCATCCAAGCTAGCTAACAGTTGGGTTTATCAGGTTGTCCAGCCAAGGACCACACACCGTTGGGTTTATCAGGCTGCCCAACCAAGAAAATATATGATTGGGTTTATCAAGTTTCCCAACTAAGCCAATATACCATTGGGTTTATCAGGCTGTCAGCCAAGCCAATCTGCTTTTGGGTTTATTAGGATGCTAAGGAAATTGGGTTTATCTAGCCCGACATCCACAATACCTACACACCCAACATAAGGAAGTATCACTTTCTATTCTACACATTCCCTCAAGCTATACCTTCCCTTCCAGTTCTCTTTTGTATGTGCATAGAAGATTCACCAACCATTCTTATCTTCTTGTGAGGTTCCTCTCTTCACTAGGTTTATCAAGCCAATTTAGAGTCTCTTCCACTCCTGATTATTGCATATAGTTTAGACCCAAACCAAGGTAGACATAACAACAAACCACAAGGAGACACAGTGACACATGGCTCCACTTTGTAACACAAACAACCAATGTTCGATACCACTATGTAACACATAAAAACACTGTAACACAACAATCAGGTTTCCAACAAAGGATAGGTGAAGAGATACACTGCAAAGCAACTCATTTCGCGACTCAGGATAGTGAGTAATGAATCCAAATGGAATGGACTAATGACCAAAAATGTTTTGGGTGACTCAGGATGACAGACTCGGCACGCATTCATGTTATTACTTGATTTAGAAGAAAGAATGCGGCTTCCCCTAGGATGTAGGCTGGCTCAGTCACGAAACCAACTGCCATGCCTCACTCTACCCAAGGCATTAACTGCCTCAACCAAATTCTGGAAGAATTGAATGATTGATTGTAGAGGGAAAAAAGGTAGATGAGGGTTTACGAGTTATCCCATTGACATTTGGCTTAACCCTATGGCTCAGGGGTTTAAATAATTCCCCACCCTATTCCTTGTGAAATCATGCCCCCATCTCTTATGTTGCCATGCATATCCAGTTGTGGTATTTTATTAAATTGCATATTTACATGATATCTCAAAATATATTGTGCTTGACTAGTAGTATAACTATCAGCATAACCCTTGATCGTCGATACATAAGACACCAAATAAATGGTAGGGCCTTGGCCTTGAGCTCCTTGCCATGTGTTAGAGCATGTTTTTGTTTTCCATATTTTAATGCATTTTTTTATGTTTTGAAGCTTGGTTTTATTCATTTCTCCTAGAAAATTTTGTTTCTTAGGATAGTTTGCATCTTTTTCCTTTAATTTTCATCTTTATATGATTTCTTAGTTTTATTTTTTAAAATTTTGGTTTGATTTATTATAATTCATAGTTAGAGGACTTATAAAATGCTTATATGGATTAAAAGGTCTTAAAAAATAACATAAAATCTTGATTAAGGTTTTTGAACCAAGGTTAAACCATTATCATGAGTTTTATTTTTGAAAATCATTAAAGTAGTCTTTCTTGTAGTGCAAGCCCGAAAAAATTCCACACATGTGCTACAAGAAAGTCGCACAATTCAAAAATCGTCATTTTTGGGTCAATTTTTTTGAAATTCTCACACATGGGATGTCATTCATACTAGTTGATGGGTTTGATACGTGTTTCCTCTAGAATGATCATTGTGACAGGTGTGAATACGTCAAAGCAAATCATCATGATGGCGAGTCCCAGCGGTCTGTTGCAGAGTTATGGAATAATGATGGTTGCACATAATGAGACAAATGCGCCTTGAATCTCGTATCCCCTGAAGTGCACATAGAGCAGATGAAGTTCGTGGCGAAGAATCAACAATCTGTAATCAAATTTTGAAACAGGGAAACAAACTAGGGCTTTGAGGGGCTATCATTTGGAGTTATCGAAGTGGTCAGAGAAGATTGAGGAATGCAATTGGACGCCTAACAGTCAATAAAATAGGATTACAGCACCTGGATTCATCACTTTGACAGGTAGACTGCGAATCGTTACCAAAGTTCATAAATTTGGGGTTTTTCTAAGCATAGGACTAATGATAGAATTGATTGAAGATATCAGTTTATAAACCTAATTTATACTGAATGACGAATTCTTTGTCAATAGAATTAAAGTATTTATCAGTTTAAAGGAGAGAGTTCAGTTTAGGGCTTTAGGTTTCCCCATACAATATTGTCTACCAGATTGTCAAGACTTGAAGAAATTCAGAGTTTGTTTTACTAACAAAAGTTATTTGACAATTGTTCAAAATCACAAGAAGTGGTAAGACTAATAGGGAAGAACCTTCAGACATGAGCTGGGTTCAAACTTTTCCATATTGTGTAAAACTGTTTGCAGAAGCAGGGTGGTTAGTGTTTTTTGAAAGGATTGAAGGTTATCACTCAGAAGTCTCTATAAATCTGCTCAATGTTTGGATAAGGATATAGTGTCTTTTGATACTTTGAAGTTTAAACTGACCAGGGAATTGTTAGCAGAAGCAACCAGAATTTTAGATGAGGGTGAATTCCGATTCAAAAAAGTGCCTTTCACTTTTGATGGTCATAGATATCTACTTCCAGATGTAGTAGCATATTGGGGAAAGGTGGTACCTATTCAAAATTTTAAACCATAATGGATAGAACCTATCAAAATCCTACAAAGCTATATCACTTGTGAAGGGAGATTTGCTTTTGTGTTTAAGTATCATTTTAGATTCCCTCAACATCTCAGTCATGAATCCAAAATGAATCTCCCATTCTTCTTCTTGAAAAGTTTACAGAAGATGTCAAGCAGGGTGAAATAACATCAGGATCACACCAAACAATCAGTATTTCATCATGGGCTTATCAAAATAGTTATAAGCACTATACTTCAGAAAAGAGAGAAGACATGGGAATATTTCCTATTTTGGTATGGTTCGCAAATAGAGAAGGAAGAGCAGTCTCAGAAGAGATAGTTAGATAAAGGTCAGAATTTGATCAAGAAACTTAAAAGGAAAACCACAGTCAAAGATGAAGAAGGTGGTGAACTAGAAAAAATCTTCGAACCAAGAAAATTAAAACATTGAAATTGAACAACAAATTAATGTTGAAGAAAACAAAGTTTCAAAGTCAGAAGAGAAGGAAATTGAGCCTATAGAATATGCTCTTCCTGAAGAACTGAACCAAATTGTAAATGAAGATGTGAAGGGACAGGAACAAGTGCCTATTATAGTACTCTTTGAAGAAGAAGAAAAATCTTTATCTAATGAAGCTAGGGTTCATTCTAAACAAGAGATACATACCTATTCTGAAGAAAAGACAGTGTCACAAAGGAAGAAAATGAAGGTTGTTGAACTAGCTTCAATTACACATCAAGGGAAAGCTTTGAAAATGTTAGGAGAGGTTGGAGCAGTTTGGAGGCCCAAGATAAGGCCAAAGAACAAACTCAGGTTAAATATGAAGAAGCTGCTAAACCCTAAACTGGCTGAAAAGAATATTACAATAATTGAAGATTTATCATCTCAGGAGAAATTAGAAGAGAGTGAAGATGAAAACAAAAAGGTTGTGAAGGGTAAAAAAAAATAGTTTCAGAAGATAAACTAGTCTTCACTGATACCAAGATATTAGAAATATTCATGGAGGTTCGAGATGAGATGATTCTATAACAACATCAAAGTGATTTGAAGAGTTCTTGTATAGAGAAAGGAGAGGTGACTGAGAAATCAAATAAGTGCAGTATTGAAGCTAAAGAGTATTCAAAAATTCCAATGACCTTGACAGAGCATATGGAAGAAGATGAAGAAATTTTTAGGGAAGCTAAAAATCCCTTGGATACCTGAAGGAGTGCAGCCAGTGTTAGAAGGAAAATACATGGATTCTGAAAATGAAAATTTGCAAAGGAGTATTAAGCAATACAGGCATCAAATTGAGTACCTGCATGAAAGCAATGAAGGATTAGTGACTGCAAATAAAAGACTGAGAGAATATATGGAAGAAGTAAATAGTCACTATCAGGATTTGATTTCAGTTTCTAAAGAAGCTTTAAAAAGAAAAAGACATACAGAGAACCAATTTATAAAACTAAAGCAAACTATTCAGGAGCTGACACAGCAGAATGAAGAGTTGACAAGAAGAGTTGCATAACTGTAAGCAGATCACCAGAAGGCCAGAAGGAAAGCCCATGCTTTAGAGGGAATTGCTCTTTTAGCAGAGGCAGCAAAAGATTTGTAAAAGTACTTTAAGAAGAGCAGTTATTAGTTAGTTTGAAAAAATTATTTCATTTTTGTATAATGATAGTTTATATTGAACAATTCGATAGATGACCTAAAAGTAGTTTTGGATTAGTTATGTAACTATTTTTGAAGGAACAAGATAAATGTAAGTCTGGGAAAGGACCAAGGGTTCGATTTTTGTTGTAAGGGGAGGCTATCAGGCTTTGGTTTATGAGCTAAGTGTAAAAAATCTTATGTGTTTTTTATGACTGAATTATGAAATATATGCAATTATAAGCCCTTTTAGATTATTGACTGGTTTCATTTCTGATTTGTGTTAATCACTCAGTTAGTATACTCATTTGTTGTTTAAGTTTTTTATGCATGGAATGCTTGTTAACTCTGGGTGGAACTCAGTACTGTGATTATTGTGTTTGGTTTATATTCTATATATTATGCATCTCATTCCTTCAAATGCTCATGATTTAGTGTTTTCTTTGGTTTCATGAAGTTTATTCCCTCTTGTCTACAAACTTTACAACCAAAACCCTAGAAAAACCTATTTTACTTAATTGTGTTTATTGAGATTGTGTTGGCTTGTTCTCTCGTAGTATGGGAACAATTTTTGGCACTACCATATTTGGCACTATTGACAGGGATGAATTTGAAAACCTATTTTCCCTAGGATACTCATCATTTCACTGGTTTTGAGAGGTGAACTTAAACCAACAAATTTTAAGACTAATTTTCACCAGTATTTCACACTGGCTACTAAGGGAGTTGGAACAAGAAGGAGACCTAGTTCACCTTTACAACTGGGTATCTTAGACCCAAAACAGATATTGAAAACAACTAGGAAAATCAGAAGGTCTTAGTCATCACCAGCCCTATGTAACCTTGATCAGTTAGATATTTCATCACCTTTTTTGTTTTGAAGGAAGAAGAACAAAATTCATCTTGGTTGAAGCCTACAATCCCTGTTAGTAATTTTCAAGTTTTTACTGATCCTCAATCTTTCAAGAAGGCAAAGACTATATATCCTGGAAAAATCCCTTTATTTCACCTCAAGGTTGGTAAAACTCCATTCCAGCCAGGTTCTAGCCAAGTCTTTTCATCACCTAAACCAATTAACTTAAATATGGTAGCCCAAAATCAGCCATTAGACATGATGGACCAAATGGTGGCGGCTAGGTATGCACCTTTAGTTTTTCCTCAGGCTTTGAATGCACTTCCTGGGGGTGATTACCAAAAATACTTGCGTATGTTTAATGGACAAGGTGAAACCACAGCTGAAAAGCATTGGGATGCATTTCTTAGCTATGCTGATAATCAAAATATTGAGGCAAAGGATGTGTGGATGAGGATGTTCGTACAGAGTCTTGATGGAGAGGTTAGAAAATGGTTCAGAGAGTTACCTGCAAATTCTATTACTATAATAGAAGAGCTTTAGGATCTTTTCATGAGACAATGGGGTGATACCAAGGATCACACATATTACATTACTGAGTTTGGAGCCCTTAGAAGAAAGAAGGATGAAACCATAGCTGATTTTTTGAAGAGATTCAATAAAATGTATGGCAGAATCCCTGCAGAGATTAAAACTTCCAAAACTTATGCAAAACTCACTTATGCCAATGCTTTTGATCAAGATTTTTCCCTACTCTTGAGAGAAACAAGACCTGTTACTTTACTTAACATGTAGGATTCAGCATTAGAAGTGGAGTCTAATATATTAGCTTCAAATATACTGAAGGGAAATACAACTCAACAAATATATGACAGGAAGGGTAAGAAATAGGCAACTCTAGGGGTTTCAACATCCCACTCTACAGAAGGAAAAATCGATGAGATGGCCAAACTAGTAAAGATCCTCACAACAAAACTAAACAAGTTGGAATTAGAGAAAAATTCAAATAAACATATTCAACAAGGAGACATAAATCCTAATAATTCAAACCAATTCAAAAGACAATTTGTACCTCGTTTCATTCCTAGAGAGAGAAGAAACAATGATATACAACAAGAAAGGAGAGAAACTGAGGATCAAAAAGTGCCACCACCACTTCAGAATAATGTAGTTGATGAAGAAGAAATTGAAGGGGAAGAGTTCTTTGAGGATCCAGATCAGGATATGAATTATTTTGGAGAATAGTTGACTGAAGGTTTTGTGATTGAAGAAGATTTTTTAAACTCAGAATATTATGATGCAGATTGTTTGAAACAGAAAATGATTTAAATCTTGAAGTGACTGCTATAACTACTAATACATATCAGACTGAGTCAAAGAAAACCTTAAATTTAAGATCACGTCCAAAGCAAGTAGCTCAAAATCCTAAGAAAAAGGTAGTTTTTCCTCCTAAACAGTAGTCTGATCCAGTGTTAGAGAAAAAACAGGATCAGGATAAGCAAAAGAAGAATGTTGAGGTTGAAGAGGTGAAATAAAGGGATCCCTATGCCTTTCACTGAGTTCATGAAGAATAATTCTTACAAAAATTCAGTTCTGAAAATGATTGGTTTAGCAAACAGTCAACTTCCCTCTGACACAGTGAATTTACAAGAGGAAAATCCTAAAAATTTTATTGAATCAGCCTTGGCAGAAAAAACTAAAAAATGAGGCAAGTGGATCACCTCCTTTTTACATCACACTAACTATTCATGAGCAGATGATACATAATTTCCTTTTGGATTCAGGAGCATCTCATAACCTAATGCCAAAAGATGTCATGGAGGATTTAGGTTTGAGCATAACAAAACCTTATCATGATTTGTATGCTTTTGATTCACGAGATGTAAAATGTTTAGGAGTGATAAAAGATATGGTGGTTAGTTTAGCTTAGCTACCAATGAAGAGTGTGATTATGGATGTGGTAGTAGAAGACATTACACCTAAGTTTGGACTACTCCTTTCAAGATCTTGGGCCAAGAAGGTTGTTGGAACTCTACAGATGGATTTAACATATGCCACCATTCCTGTATTTGGGGGAGACAACAGAAGGTTATACAGAGAGTTACAATTTGCTTATATTGTGACTGATGACAAGAACCCTACAAATAATCCCTTGTATGTTGTTGACAAGGATTTGGGTACTTGTATGTTTAATTTTAGTGATGATAATGATATTGCTAGTTTATTACAGGTTGAAAAAGAAAAGCCAGTCAAATACACTAGGGAACAAGAAGATGAACTTTGGAAAATGTATTTTGATGGATCATCATGTAAGGAGGGTGCTGGAGTAGGGGATCTTCTAATATCTCCTGGTGGTTAAGAAATAAGGTTAATGTATAAATTGGAATTTATTACCACCAATAATACTGCAGAATATGAAGCTTTGTTGTTAGGTTTGAAAGCTGCAAAAACATTAGGAATTCAACAGATTTCTATGTATGGCGACTTTGAGTTGGTTGTTCAGCAGGTGAGAAACAACTATCAAGTAAAACAAGATTTGCTGAAAGTGTACCGTAATGAAGTATGGGATATGATCGTGTTATAGAGGATTTCACCACTACACGTGAATCACACTTTGTATGGCCTTCCCCTGTCCCGCTGCAGACTCCTTAGACCCTATGGACCACCTTTTGTCCTTTGATGTTTCCTTGATCATCCCTAAAAACATATGATAAATGATACACACAACTTTTAAACCTATAAGCGCCTATATACACGGGTTTGACCACTAAAACCATGTACATCGGGATGTGTGCATAATCCAAATCCTTTTGGAGTTTTCCTTGACATGGATCCGACTCATTTGACTCCTAGCCTTCCCTATGCCTTGAGATCGCTCGGATTCGACCTTTCATTACCCCTTTGAAAATATATATAAGGAACCCCTTGGTACATTGAAGGTAGAAGAGAGAATTGAGAGCAAAGAAACTATAGTCCATTGTTGCCAAAACTTATGCTTGAGTCTGCATCCCTTTGTCCCTTGGAGCACTTTTGTGTTCTTCCCAAGCTTTCCTTTTGCTTGTGAGCTTGCTATCGAGAGATGGAGGATTGAAGTGGTGGAGGCCCAAGTGGGGGATTCAGTTTCTCCGGTTCGCAGACGTGCCGTCAGAGGTTGTATCTTGTAATCTCTGATTTATATTAATAGAAATATCTTTTCCTATTCAGTAATGTGTGTTTGAATGCATATTTTATCCATGGGATTATGACAAATGCTTATACATTATTGATTATATATGCTAGAATAGATCTAACACCATGATATATAGAATGCTTGTATTGTTTACTTTTTGTTGAGGAAGTAATCTATCAATTCAAGCTGAAGTTGGAAAGCTCAACGGGGATCTACTTCAACCGTCCGAAATAAGGTATGAGGTATGATCCTTTAGTGTTAGACATTTAATTTCTATTGCATATTGGAAAGGGTTGATTTTTGGAGTCAAGTTGTCTGTTGTGGTACCCCAAGCCATAGGAATTTCTCTCTGTAATAGAATTGGCGACTCCACTGGGGAGTTCCTATTAGTTGTCCTTTGGGGGTTGTTTTCTCGGTGTTCAATGAATTTGAATTGCTCTTTCTCTCTTGTTTCTGTGTCGGGTATGGGGGCATGTATGCCTGGTAGAGTCTGATTAGTGTGAAGTTTGTCTCATCCTGTCTGTTTGCCTTGATTTTATGTACCTTTCTTCCTATACGTGAGTTTTTGACTTACAGTCGCGTATACACGCGGGTTTATCTTCGATTTCTGTGTATACACGCGGGTTTACTGCGAACAGTCATGTATGCCATTGATTTTTCCTTTTTGTGGAAGATAATTGGTTGCTAGGTGAATTCTGATATTTGCTGAGTCTCCTTTGGCACTACCTGAGTCTGTTTAGACCTCTGTTTTTTACTAGAAACGTTTTTTTTAGGCTAAATTTTTCTTTTTTAAGAAGGTTCTTGTCATGGCATTTTCGATTTTTTGTTTGAGATTAGTGCATTAGATTTATTTTACCTTAGTGCTTTGCTTGAGTGCTGTTTGGGTGTGCTTGCAGAGTCTAGGGGTCATAGAATCATTCTTTTGCTTTTTGCATCTCTTTTATTTTCAAAAAATCCAAAAACATTTGCTTATCATCATGCATTGCATTTTGCACTTTGCATTGTACATGCACTAGATTTGCTTTGGAGTACTGGTTAGGACTTCATATAGGAAAATTTGCATTCATCATTTGAAGAAAAATTGTGCATTTCACGTAGTAGCATACCCTATTTTCATGGACACAATGCATTTGCATTGATTGTTAGGTGTGCACTTTACTTCATGTTGCATCATAACACCATTAGTTGCATGATCATATCCCATTTTTGAGTAATAAAGCCAACTAAAATCAACGCTAAATTAAAATGAACTACACTCTTTTCTTTTATAGGGTGCACCAACAAGCTTAGGTTTTAGGATCTTGGAATAGTTCATTGTAAGTCAATTCTCCAAGATCACTAAACAATAACATGTATGTGTCTGTCCAGGTGAGTGTGTGAAATCCTTGATATAACCAGTGTTTCTCAGGATCCTCCTCTAAAAAGGGAGTTAAGAACGAGGCAGTGTGAGCGGCTATCAATTGGGATGACCCCTAGTCATAACTAAGTAGAACCGAAGATATTTCCAGGATTGTATTCGTATCTGGGGGCTCTTTTCGAGAGTTTCAGGATTTGCTACCCTACCCGTACGGTCAATCCCGCCTACGACTGTCCGTCTGAGCATTGATTATATTGAGGTGAACTTAGTGGCCTTACCTAGGATATCGAGGGGGTACTTTGCAGGGGTTATTCTGCGGGTGTCTCGGCTAGGTTGGGGTCAGATAGCACAGTCGCTTTACGTGTTGAAGATGAGGGCCACAATAATTGGTTATGTACATCCTCTTGTTGTGTATGGGAGTCTCAAGCCTCTCCTAGGCGAGACATACCTGCTTCATTCGATAGCTCACTTATCCAGCCCTTGTTTGCTTGCATTTGGCTTTAGATTTTATTAGTGATTGCTCTATGCATGATAGTTGTCCTAGGGTTTGCGTAAATAGAGAGTCTTTGCTATTTTTTGATTCATTGTGGATTCGAGTGTGGTTCCTCGTCGTTCTCGTTGTTTAGCAAGAATTCCACCTTATACTTCTCCTCCTCCTTTGGGAGAGAGACCTAGACAGTCTAGGAAGACTATGTCACACATTGATTCACACACCATGGGAGACCGTTTAGAGGATATTCCTGAACCACCTCCTCCCACTCGTGTAGACGATGGGGAATTTACTCCTACTTATGATCCTTCACCCGACTTAGCTGAGTTAGGTCCTGTGATTTCTGAGATAGGAGCCATACATGATAGACCTACTCACTCTAGGGCTGATTCCCCATTGAAACGTTGCCAGTATGGAATGCCGGAGGACACCAAGACTCATTTTGAACCTGCCAGCACTAGCTACAGTAGTTATGCTATGTCTGGTTTCCCTACACATGATTTGGCATTTCATGTCAAATCCAACTTCGAGCCTAACACTATGCCTGGGGGCACTCTCATTCCTTACCATGCGGAGAGGTTTGGGAGCACTAGTCACATTGCACCTTTTGTCCCAGTGGTGGAAGTTACATCATATATCCCTCCTAGGTATAGAGTTAGCAATCTGATTAGGATACTAGACCCTGGATGAGTGACGATAGGCTGTAGTACATACTTGATTACTCAGATCCCTTTGTCCTCTATCCCTAGTTCTTCAAATGTCCACCCTCCACCTTATTCATGTGGTCCTTCGAGTCAGCACATGGCTACGAGTCAGCTCCGTACTGCGGTTACTTGAACAATTGTGTCTCAAGTTTACATACCGCCCGTTGCTTCGGAAGGCTATGTTCATGCTTCTAGAGGTCATATTACTACTCTCGCAGCATATATCCCTACTTCTGGTATGTATATCCCTACTTCCGGAGTGTATATTCCTACCTACGGAGTGTCTCATGGGGCATCGCATGCGATGACCTATGGACCCTATTATGGGATGCAATACGGACAGGGTTCTTCACCTTATGGGGGCGAGTATCAACAACATGCTTACTCTCCTAATTACGGCTTTGTAGCTCCTACTAGTCAAGGTCCGCCTCATTATGGTGCTTCCACGCCACCCTATACGGGTCATATGGGAGGAGGACACTATGGCCAAGGCCATGGTGGTAGTCAACCCTATATGAATCAGGGAGCGGTCCATCGACCTCACCATTCTAGGCTCCCTTTCCTCGCGACGCTTAATCTTCCTGACTTATCGAGACTGACGAACAATCCTGTGGCTCATGACCCGGCTTAGCCGGCTATCCCTACCAAGCTTCCTTCGGACATACCTAAGTTTGAGGGCAAACCAGGAGAGGATCCGAGCGAACATGTTACTACGTTTCACCTATGGTGCTCTTTGAATTCATTACATCAGGACTCAGTCCGTTTGAGAATATTTCAACGCACCCTCACAGGGCCTGCTGCGAAATGGTATATAGAGTTACCTAGAGGTGCTTTCGCTTTGTTCGACGACCTTGCGATGAACTTTCTTAATCACTTCCAGCTACCAGTGCGTTATGACGTTGGTACTGAACTCTTGTTGACATTTCAGCAAGATAAAGCCACACATATTTCTGATCATATTCAAGAGTGGAATAGACGGAAGAGGTTAATTAAAGCTTTTATATTGTCGGAATTCCTCCTCGAGTGGTTCCTCAAGTCGTTATTGTCGTATATAGCGAAGGATGTTTCCACATCCGGAGTATAGAATGAGGAACAAGCAATTTTTAGGGTGTAGGAACTGGACTTGATCTATGCTCAGTCCAGTTTGTTATATGAGATTATTCCCAATGCTCCTCGTTCCAGTTTAGATCCCAAAGTCAAACCTGGACCACATGCCAATGGCATTGTGTGTTGTGCAAGTGCTAAACCTGCAGATTTGGTTGCAAAACAAGTTGGTCAGTTGTCAAATAACCAATCTGCTTTGGGACAAGCTATGACTTCGTCTCAACCCACCCAAACGGTGAATGTACTTTCTGTGCAATTGTCGGACCAGAAGGGTAACCAGCAGCCCGAACGGAATAGAAAAAAGGGTAAAAATAATCGTAAGGGTCGGAATAAGAATGAGAATGCTAACAATAATGACAAGAATAGTCTAAATGCTGGGGGGGACAAGCAAGCTAAATGTAAGGTTAAGTTCCCTCGCAAGTTGTGTAAGGACGATCACCTCACTTACTTGTGCCCTCGTATTAAGGAAGCTTCGATATTCTTGGCACAGGGCCCAGCTGTGCTAACTAACCCTTTACTGCATAATCAAAATATGAACTCAAAGTCCCATGACCAGTCTGATGATGATCATGATCCACCGAAGACTAGTGGTCATGGGTGCATTAATATGGTCCGCGCTGCAAAAGTTGTGATGCGTGCGAAATATTATGGTTCATCATAGCCCAGCCCAGGGAAAGAACCTGATCCACCAGGGTCCCCTTTGCGTATTGAGAAACATGTGGATAAACCTGAGACTGCACCTCGCATTCCTAAGGGAGTCCTTAAGTGTTTAGGGCATAATCCAAATGCCCGAGCCACCCAGATTTATTCAGTTGTCGAGGATTTGGGCCATACTCCTTGTGCAATGTCTGCATTGGAAGTGCTTCAGAGTTGTCCTTCGCAAAGGAAGGCGTTGCTTTCTGCCCTTGGTGTGAACGGTGATGATTCTTCCTCGGTGATCAAATTTGAAACCGCAGGAGTTCAACCTCGCTTTCCCTACTATGTGTCTCTTTTGGTGCACGTAGAATGTCTTAATATGACCGTCAAGTGCACTATGATTGACGAGGGTGCTGCTGCTTCTGTGATGTCTTTATCCTGCTGGAAGGGTCTGGGTTCCCCTGAGCTGTCTAAATCAGTGACCATGTTAACTGCGTTCGATGGGAGATATTTTAGGCTGCATGGTATCCTTCCTTCCCTTAAAGTCTGTTTGGGAGGGAAGACTGTTGCGATAGAGGTTGAGGTGGTAGATGTGCCCCTTGACTACAATCTCTTGCTGGGTAGGAACTGGATGTACAACATGCAAGCCGTTGCTTCTTCCTTGTTCTGCGCTGTATGCTTTCCACATAATGGGAAGATTGTAATGATTGATCAAATGGCATTCAAGAATCCATCTGTTACCGCATCTTTGGGAGCTTCGATCCCGATCGTTGAACATTCTCAGCCAGCAACTAGGAGTGTGGGTGTAGGCATGTACCCATCCCTCATGGGAAGCTTTAGTTGTCCTGCACCGATCCTCATGATAGGATCTAGTTTCGATGAGGCTTCGACATCTACGAGATCGGTGTCTTTTTACACGAGTCATATGGAAGATTCATGGATTCTTCCTGCATCGATTACTTCGAGTGAGCCTGTCATGACTGACATGTTGTTTCCTACAGCCATGATTGCTTATCAAGCTAATCTAGAGTCTGCTGCAGAGCCTAGTCCTTCCTCTTCACGAACAGAGGAGGAGGACCCTTATGTGCTGCCGGCATGGGTAGTATAGTCGTCTCACACGCACAACTATCTTGATACGGTTTTCCCTTCGGATGAAGCGATTATTGAGGCTATGTTAGGAGTCAAGCCACCATGGGAGGAACTCCATCATAGATCGTATTTTCTTCCAGAGCTTGACCATTTGGAGCGTGAGGATTTTAGGGCGGTTCTTAGTCAGAGAGTTGGTATTCTTGTGGTTCCGTTAAGATCTCCTAGTCTGATGGCTGATGGAAACATGGTGAACATATCTTCAACAATTCCTATCAACATCTCTCGCAATCCTGGCACGGTAGAGAATGTCTATATTGGGGCAGAATGTTCCCATGCTGAGATTCTGGAATACATCGAGCTATTTAAGGAATTCCATGGTATTTTTGCTTGGTCTTATGACGAGATGCCAGGTATTGACCCTCAAATTATCGAACACGATATTAAGACTTACCCCAACGCTAAGCCTATTCAATAGCATTTATGTGCAGTGAATCCTAGGAAAGAACCCGCCATTAAGGTAGAGATAGAGAAGCTGTTGAAAGCCAGTTTCATCTATCCCATTCCCTTGACGGAGTGGATTTCAAACCTCGTTCTGGTGGATAAGAAGCAGGGAGTGATCCACATATGTACTGATTTCCACGATTTGAATCGTGCTTGTCTTAAGGACAAATTCCCCACACCATTTATTGATCAGATTTTGGATGAGTGTGCAGGTAGTGAGGTGTTCTCCTTCATGGACGGCTTTTTTGGGTATAATTAGATACAGATTAAACCTGAGGACCAACATAAGACTATATTTATTTGTCCTTGGGGAACATTTGCATATCGAAAAATGCCTTTCGGCCTTAAAAACGCTGGAGCTACATTTCAGAGGGCAATGACCTTGATCTTCCACAATATCAAGTCAATTATTGAAGTATTTTTGGATGACTTCGCTGCTCATTCTTGTATGAGAATGCGTCATCCCTATCACTTGAGATTGGTATTCGAAAGATGCCAGCACTATTCGGTTAGATTAAATCCTCATAAGTGCATCTTTTGCATGAAGTCAGGTCGTTTGTTAGGATTCATCGTTTCGAAAGAGGGTATAAGAGTCGACCCTTTGAAGGTTGAGGCAATACTTCAGTTGTCTCCCCCAAAAAATATTCGTCATCTTCAGTGTTTGCAAGGCATGGAAAACTTCTTACGAATATTTGTTGTCAACTTTGCCAATTTGACTAGAGGCTTCATCCGTCTCTTGAAGAAGGATACTCCATTTGATTGGGATGAGTGAGCCCAGGAGTCCTTTGATGCGCTCAAGCGAGCCCTAGCATCAGCCCCGGTGATTAGTCCCCCGGACTATGGCCGTGATTTCTTATTATATGTGATCGCATCTTTAGAGACGATTGGTATGGTTTTGGTTCAAGAGGATAAGGAGCTCCAAGAGCATGTCATATATTATCTAAGCCGAAACCTTATTGACACAGAGATTCGTTATTCTCATGTCGAGAATCTTGCTTTAGCTACCGTACATGCGGTTCAGTGGTTAAGACATTATACTCTCCTTCGCCAGACCTTGGTTGTGGCCCATGTCAATCCGTTTCAATTCGTCCTCACCTGAAGGATGATTGGGGGAAAATATAATAAATGGATTTTCATCTTGCAAGAATTCTATCTTGAGTTTGTTTTGGCAAAATCGAAGAAGTCTTTAATCTTTGCAGAGCTTATATCAGATTTCCCGAGTGAGGCCGAGGAGTTGGTTTGTGAAGATACGTTTGTCAATGAACACATCTTCTTAATCTTAACATTAGACCCATGGTATGGGGATATCATAATATATTTACAAACATTGAATACCCCTAGTCACCTCTCGTGAGATGAACGACGACGATTATGTCACGTCTCTAAGAACTACCTCATAGTGGGCAATAATTTGTACCGCCGTGGGATAGATTCCATTGTACGACGTTGTTTAACTCATGAGGAGGCTGAGGTAGTGCTGAATGATTGCCACGGAGGGGCGTGTGGTGGTCATTTATCTGGGCTTTCTACAGGTCAAAAGATTTTAAGAGCGGGTTATTTCTAGCCGTCGATCTTTAAAGATTGTATTGATGTGGTCAAGAGGTGCCACCCTTTCCAGGTGTTCGCAAGCAATATGCGCTCGAAACCTACCCCGTTACATCCCATTATCACCATCAGTCCCTTCATGAAGTGGGGGCTCGATTTTATGGATTGCAACCCAGCTTCGGCTGGGGGGCACCATCATATTATAGTGGCTGTTGATTACTTCACGAAATGGGATGAGGCTATGCCTACAGTAAAATCTGACGGTGAGACAGCCGCTCACTTTGTGTTCAACCAAATTATTACTCGGTTTGGAATTTTGAAAGAGCTTGTCACTGACCATGGCTTGCACTTTTAGAACCATATGATGGAAGAGTTGGCATCGAAGTTAGGGTATAAGCAAGAGCACTCCTCTTCTTACTACCCCCAAGCGAATGGATAGGTAGAGGCAGTGAATAAATCACTCAAATCCATTCTCCAATGAACCATCGCACAAAGAAAGACAAATTGGCACATTATGTTATACCCTGCTTTGTGGGCATATCGAACCGCTGTTAATACTGCCACTGTTTTTTCTCCATATCAACTTGTACATGGAGTGGATTCGATATTGCCAGTTGAATGCGAGATTCCTTCATTGAAGCTAGCTGTGGAACTCTTACTAGACACTTCACCTTTGGAGGACCGTTTGGTTCACCTTGAGCAACTTGATGAGCAGCGTCGGGATGCCTTGGTGGCTCTAGAGGTTGATAAGCATTGCGTAAAGGCCCAATACGATAAGTCTATCCGTCCAAGGGTGTTTAGTGAAGGAGACTTAGTCCTTTTGTGGGATCAACCAAAAGAACCCTTGGGGGTAGGGAAATTTAATCCTATGTGGCATGGTCCTTATGTTGTCAAGCATGTGTTAGAGAAGGGTGCCTATGAGTTAGTGGATTATTAAGGGACGGCCTTGGCAGAGCCTAGAAATGGGCTCTATCTTAAGAAATACTATGCATGATTTTCATCCAAGGCTGCTTATTGTATATTATTGTGCAGCTTTGCATAGTTAGGTCTTTTTCTTATCGTGATCGGGTTTGTGATTAGTTTCCGTTTCTTTTGGCAGATGTCAATGGAATCTTCCACCTACATAGGATTCACGGATGGTGCAAGCTGTCATACTCAACACTCAGCCTCTGATGCTTGGGTGATTTATACTCCTATGGGTCAAGTACTATCTTCAGGAGGTGTATGTCTATGGCCATCTTCCAACAATGTTGCTGAATACAACACCGTTATTGAGCTTCAACGGGATGCCATTCTACATGGTGTTCTATCTCTTGAGGTACGTCTTGATTCAGAATTAGTAGTGTCACAGCTCAATGGTTTGTACCATGTTAGAGATTTGACATTATTGAGAAGGTTCTTGCGTGTGAGATTGTTAGAACGACAATTTGACAATATAACATATATACACATTCCAAGAAATGAAAATCAAGTTGCTGACTCATATGCTAACTACGTGTTATATTGGCATTTGTTTCATTCACAATAAATTAATCACAAACACAATTTTTACACATGTAAATAAATAAATCGATCACCATAAAACTTTTTATATATACATCCAAAATGTGATAATACATAGTGTCATGATACAAAATTGGGGCTTTTAAGCCACCATCATAGAATACACGGTCATACAAAATGTATACACTCCCAGGTGTCTAATCTTGTGAAGGAGGAGGAGGGTTGTGATCATGGAAGGTCACTACGGCTCTAGCTAGTTGTCGGAATAAACGCACCCATGCGTGTGGTACACTCACCATCTGTTGTTGCATGGCCTCAGGGAAGTCCTCAACTTGCACCATGGGAACTCTATGAGTCGGTCTCACAAAGTTGGTATGAATGCTCTGGAGCATTCGCTCTACATCCACACTTGTGACGTCATCTCCTCTTCCCCTCCGTCTATGACGAGGGAATCCCTCTAGCCGTCGTGGTCCCACATATGCACACAAATGGTAGATGTCACTATGTATTGTTGCACAAAAACATGTCTTTTTTATTCCATATAATCAACAAAACACAAAAAAAGTAAATAACTCAAAAAATTTAAAAAGAGTGAGGGTCAAGATTCGTTACCTATATCGCCATATGTCGATCCTGGTGGTAGCAGCATGTCCGGGTCCCCCCGAAAATCTATCTCTGCATAGGGGTAGTCATCGATGGAAACTATCTGTTGTCTCCACCATGGAAAGAAGTCAGCTAGATATGGGTTGGCCACCCTACCACCCCCCAGTCTACACATAGCATTTGCCCAACACCGTTGGGCCAGATCTTGAACCCCATGGAGAGGAACATCCACTCTAGGGCTCAATCTTGGAACACGCTCAAAGAAAAACATGCTCAAAATACTACTGAACCCGAAGTTTTGCACCCTTCCTGTCTTACACTCACTGAGCTGGTGTTTCATGTTGCTCAGTAGTGTAGTACTCTAGTCATAAATAGTGTGTCTCATGCACTCCACTACATAGAACATCAGAGGCCGCGAGGCCTGGTGGAGTGATGCCAAGCTGGCTATCCTACCCAGTGTTAATAATATGGCCTTTAGGCCCAGCACCTGTATAGCATTGGTAGGGACCTGACTTCCCACCTTCTCGGTGTTTGGATAATAGTACACTGCAATGTACTCATCGATATTCAGGCCACCCCCTGGCCCACCACGGGAAGGAAGGTTCACCACCTCCCCTCGTCTAGAAAGCCCTGTGATAAAGTATATGTCCTCTACCTCTATGGTGAGGGACATCCCATCAATATGGAAGGACTCCGAGTCTGGATCCCAATAGTCTACCAGCATCTGTAACAGTCTTGGTTTGGCCCTCAAACCACCAAGACACAAAAAATTGTAGAGTCCGCATGCACGTAAAGCTTTTTGAGCCATTAAGTCGGCCCTTACTACTTCCTCTACTTCACCATGCTCACGCTCTCTCCACTCTAGGACCATCCTGCACAAAAAATTGGAAATTTTGCCATTAGTTTATTGAAAAAACCATATCCATGGCCTCATATGTGACTTTTTTCAAAATAGCCGTGAATGTACGTGGGTTCGAGGCCATTTTCCGCGTATATCCAGCCCTATACGCGAAAAAAACCTCGATTTCTGCATGGGCCACAGCGTTCATCTTGGGTTGGCCTAGAAACCTGATTAGACCATGGAAATTCATAAAAATTATATCAAAATGCAAGAGGAGAGCATGAGTAAATACCTGGAAGAAACGGTAGTGAATTCCGCCGGCTGGATCTTCTGGAATTCGCTGTTGAAAATCAGAGCTCAAATGGGTAAAAGTTTCAAAGGATTTATATTTTTTACTATTTATAGAAATATTTCAAAAATTTGAAAAATTTTACCCCCTTTTCTATAGTTTCGACATTTTCTAACCATTTTGGACCATTTTTTACATAATTTGTGATGTAGAAGACCTTTTTCAGTGTCGTTTCAGCCATTGGATTGACCCGTTCGTGCCGATCTGGGGTATCATGTCTAAACTAGCATATAGGTTAGGTTTCACCATCATTTGCATTTTGCAAGACCTTATGACCATCTCATCATGGCCTTAGGTATGAACCCACTCTATTATGTCATGGAACCTTCTTACCGCTTTAGAAGTGGTATGATATGAGTGGTAGAGCTTTACCTTCCATGGGTACCCTAGTTAGCACCTTATTTGCATTTGGTTCCCATGCTGACATTTTCTCCTTTAGGGTGTGGGAGTCTATTGTATAGTGCTGCCATGACATTTTGCAAGAGCCTCATACTCCTCTTGATCTTATGCTGCCCTATTTCCCTCAGGACTCCCTTATGTCAAGTTGTGAATGCATTATCATGAGCTTTGCCTGCCTTATTGAGCTTTATACCGGCTCCCCTGACATTGCGTTTCAGCCATATAGCCCGAGCTCGTCTCATGTCTAGCCATGCAGAGCCATTTTTTATATCCTTCGTAGCTTGATTCCCTTTTTACCGGGAGGGGATTTCCCCCCGAGCGTCGATATACTACACATGTATCCTTGCATTGAGCATAGGTATTTTCCACTGCTTGGAACTAGTTTGTTTTCCCTTGTGACACTCATCTCCTCCTAGTTTGTAACTATAAAGCTATTTTATTCTTTTTTCAAGCTTTTTAAATAACTAAAAAAGTCCAAAAAAATCAAAAAACCAAAACAACGGACAAGGAAAGATGTTATCTTTGGTAGTTGTCGAGTCGTGTCGCCTTCAAACAGAGTACTGTATATCACATCCATTGGTTGGGTTATAGTTTGACTTTAGGAGCTGTACTCATTTATCTGAGTTTATCTCCACCGACTGGTTAAGCTTCTAGTCCCTATGGAGCCTCTGTCGATGCCTCCTGTGTCGCAGAGATGTCCCAATTTGTATATAAAGTCTATGCTGCCTTCATTCAATCACCATACGCTGTTATGGTCTTCTTCGAAGGAAGTTGAAACATGAGTTGGCCATTCCTCAGTTATCTTGACTTTGCATGTCAGCCATTCCCAGTACAGTTACTGGTTTGTGCACCTTATGATCGAGTCCTTCCACATTATACAGCTTTGCTAAGTACCTCGTGTTGGATGATGGGGGATGCCTTAATTCCCTCCTTCCAGCGGATTTCATCCCATCGACTTCGGATCATTTATTCTAGGATTGGAATCTAGAGTCATTTTGAGTGCCTTGAGACTTGCAGTCATCAGTGGCAGGTTCTCTTGCCATTGACAGTTCTTGGGAATACATCAATGTCTCCTGATCGATGGATCCTCTCAAGTGTTCGACCTCAACACATTTATTCACACTTGTTAGTTTGCACTCTAGTACCTTGATTCCCATTTTCATTATCGGTGGGTGATCTTGCATCTGTTAACGGTAAACATTAATGACTGGCAATTAGATGATGGACTACTATGTTCAACCTCGACACCTCTATTCACATAGTAGGACATGTACTTGTAGCGGTTTGTGTAGAAGACTTTCCATATTGGTGGCATCTCTTATATGCTACCTCCTTGATCATGCTAGTGTTCATGAGATTTCAACTCTCGTGACTTGATTCCAGTATATGTTAGACATTTCCAGCCACTACGGAGATCTTGATCTATTATATATATTCAGCCATTTTGGAGATCATGGTCCTTTGTATATCTTCATCATGGAGATTCTGAGCTATGTATATTGTACGTGGTGATGACCACATATGTGATATCATGTTTCGTGCCTATTCATGGCCATTGTACTCTTATGTATCCGGGACTGCTATATGTATTTGCAGTTGTATGTAGAGTTGTATTATTGTACTATGCTGATTGGGTGGCTGGTCTTCCATTTGGGATCCTTCATCACTCCACTTCTAGGATGGACTTATAATGTATTTTGGCCATCGTATGACCCCTCTGACCTCACACATTAGGGGGCATCTGTTATAGCGGATTTCACCACTCCAGGTGAATCACACTTTGTATGGCATTCCCCTATCCTGCTGCAAACTCCTTAGACCCTATGGACCACTTTTTGTCCTTTTATGTTTCCTTGATCATCCCTAAAAACATATGAAAAATGATGCACGCGACTTTTAAACCTATAAGCACATATATACGTGAGTTTGGCCACTAAAACCACATACATCAGGATGTGTGCATAATCCAAATCCATTTGGAGTTTTCCTTGGCATGGATCTGACTCATTTGACTCCTGGCCTTCCCTATGCCTTGAGATCACTCGGATTCGACCTTTCATTACCCCTTTGAAAAGCTATATAAGGAACCCCTTGGTACATTGAAGGCAGAAGAGAGAATTGAGAGCAAAGAAACTATATTCCATTGTTGACGGAACTTATGCTTGAGTCTGCATCCCTTTGTCTCTTGGAGCACTTTTGTGTTCTTCCCAAGCTTGCCTTTTGCTTGTGAGCTTGCTATTGAGAGATGGAGGATTGAAGTGGTGGAGGCCCAAGTGAGGGATTCAGTTTCTTCGGTTTCTTGACATGTTGTCAGAGGTTGTATCTTGTAATCTCTGATTTATATTAATAGAAATATCTTTTCCTGTCCAATAATGTGTGTTTGAATGCATATTTTATCCATGGGATTATGTCAAATGCTTATACATTATTGATTATATATGCTAGAATAGATCTAACACCATGATATATAGAATGCTTGTATTGTTTACTTGTTGTTGAGGAAGTAATCTATCAATTCAAGCTGAAGTTGGAAAGCTCGACGGGGATCTACTTCAACCGTCCGGAATAAGGTACGAGGTCTGATCCTTTAGTGTTAGACATTTAATTTCTATTACATATTGGAAATGATTGATTTCTGGAGTCAAGTTGTCTGTTGTGGTACCCCAAGCCATAGGAATTTCTCTCCGTAACATATAGACAATTATTTTGTGGCTTTTAATATCACTTATATTCCTAGGGATCATAACGAAACTATTGATTCTCTTGCCCTAGCAGCCACACATTTCAGGATTCCCAAAACAACACAACTAAAGTATCCTATTGAGGTTATGTACATACCTTCTGTACCTGATATTGTAAAGCAGTGGAAAGTTTTTGAAAATGATATTGAAATAAAAAGGTATTTAGAGCTGACAGGTGAGTTTTCCAATTCCTTAATTGATCAAGAACAAGATGATGAGGTTGAAGAGTTTGAAGGAATTGTAGAAAATGAAATTGCAGGTCACAAGATTATTGAACTTAAAATTAATTTCATTCCTAAGGATTTGGTGCCTTTAGAGAGGATATTTTCAAAAGATGATACAACTTTAAAACCTATTGTACAGTCTTCAGAAGAAAATGTAGTGAACTGTAATATTGGCACCTTTGAACATCCTAGAATGGTGAAGATTTCAAAAGCACTCATAGCAGAGTAGAGGAACAGGTACATTAAGTTGTTAAAAGAGTATGTTGATGTTTTTGCTTGGTCATATGGAGATTTGAAGACATATGATACTGGAATTATATAGCATAAAGTGCCTTTAAAACCGAATGTTAAACCTTTCAGACAGAAATTAGGGAGGATAAATCCAGCTTTGTTTCCTATTATA
The DNA here is from genome assembly GCA_001517045.1 of Pseudotsuga menziesii. Lineage (NCBI taxonomy): Eukaryota > Viridiplantae > Streptophyta > Pinopsida > Pinales > Pinaceae > Pseudotsuga > Pseudotsuga menziesii. The sequence continues at coordinate 376,658 of LPNX011149712.1, forward strand.
GAAAAGGAGGTGAAAAAGTTATTAGATGCTAAGATCATTGTTCCCTTCAGATATTCTTCATGGGTAGCCAATTTGGTTCCTATCAGGAAAAAGAATGGTGAGATCAAACTGTGTGTTGATTTTCAAAATTTGAATAGGTCTTCAGTGAAGGATAATTACCCTTTTCCAAAAATAGAACAAATATTGCAGAAGGTAGTTGGTGCACAAAGAATTTCTATGGTTGATGCTTTTTTAGGATATAATCAAATTGCCATGCATCCTGATGATAAAGAAAAAATAGTTACTACTCCCTGGGGTACTTTCATGTACAATAAAATGCCTTTTGGATTAATGAATGCTGGAGCTACTTTTCAAAGAGTTATGGACATAGCCTTTGTAGGGGAAAGAGATAAGTTTGTACTGATTTACTTAGATGATATTACAGTCTTTTCACAATAATATGATGAGCATCTAAAACAATTGAAACAAACTTTTCTGAAATGCAGAAAATATGTTTTATCTCTCAATCCAAAGAAATCACATTTTGTTGTACAAGAAGGTAAGTTATTGGGTCATTTAGTTTCAGCTAATGGCATAAGGATTGATCCAGAAAACGTGAAAGCAATACTGAAAATAAGCTTACCAAGGAGAAAGAAGGATGTACAATACTTTATTCGTAAAATCAATTTTCTGCGTTGGTTCATACCAAACTTTGTTGAAAGCATCAAACAGATTATAGCTATGTTGAAGAAAGATCAAGAGGTCAAGTATACTGCAGAAGAAAAAAACTCATTTGAAAAGATTAAGATGTCTCTTACGGAAGCTCCAGTATTAGTAAGTCCTAATTTTACAAAGGAATTTTTAACTTTTTCTTTTGCATCTGAAGACACATTGGCTGCTATTTTATTACAGAAGAATAAGGATGGTCTTGAACAGCCAATTGCATTTTTTAGCAAGACTCTCAGAGATTCAGAGTTAAAATCCAGCACTTTAGAGAAGCAGGCTTACTCATTGATAAAAGCAGTGAAGTTTTTCAAAATTTATGTTTTGCGTTCCAAGGTTATTTCTTATGCTCCTAATGCTACTATTAAGGATGTTTTGACTCAGCCTGATAGTGAGGGAAAAAGAGGGAAGTGGATTGCAAAAATAATGGAATATGATGTGGAAATTAGACCTACAAAGCTATTAAAGGGACAAGGTTTAGCTAAATTTCTAGCTTGTTCAAATTGCCAAGCTTTAGGTCTACATCTCATGCCAGAACAGCTAGCACATGAAGAAATTCAAGCAGAGCAGGAGAAAGAAAAGATTATGGACCACTATGCAGAATCCACATGGTATGCAGATATTGTACACTTTCTTTTGTATTTGCAATGTCCAGAACATTTATACAAGAAAGCTGCTAGGCCATTAAAGTTGAAAACTACTAAATATTGTTTGATAGAACAACAACTGTTTTGGAAAGATCCAAGAGGTATTTTACTTAGATGTTTGGATAAACCAGAAATTGGAGAAGTAATATTTGAATCACATGAAGGTGCTTGTGGGGGACATAAGTATTGGAATGCAACAACATATAAAATTCTAAGAGCTGGATACTATTGGACTTCTTTATTTTGTGATGTATATCAATAGGTAAGAGCATGTACCCCTTGTCAAAAATTTGCTGGTAAGAAAATGTTGTTGGCATTACCATTAAAGTCAATTGCAGTTAATTCCCCTTTTCAGCAATGGGGTTTGGACTTCATAGGAGAGATAAATCCATCTTCTTCAGGGCAGCATAAGTGGATTTTGACTGCTACAGATTTCTTTACTAAATGGGTAGAAGCTATTCCCACAAGAAATGCAACAGATAAGGTGATCATAGATTTTATTGAAGAAAATATTCTCAGTAGATTTGGATGTCCTCAGAAATTATTGACTGATAATGCTAAATATTTTAAATCTAAGTCCATGGGGGCATTTTGTGAAAAGAATGGGATTATGTTGAAACACTCAACACCTTATTATCCTTAGGGAAATGGATTAACTGGGTCATCTAATAAGAATATCATTCAGAGTATCAAGAAGTTATTGAAGAAGAATAAATGATCATGGGATTCAATGTTAAAATATGCATTATGGGCAGATAGAATAACAGTTAAAAAAGCAATTGGAACCTCTCCTTTCCAATTAGTATATGGTACTAATGTAGTTTTTCCTATTCAGTTGGGTATCCCAGTGATGAATTTTTTTCAAGATTGTCAGGAAGAACCTAATGATATGCAAAGAATAATTTATGCACTAATAGAGTTACAACAAAAATGGGAAACAGTGGAAGAAAAGGCTCAGCTATACAGGTTAAAGATCAAAGAAAGATTTGATAGAAATATCAAAGAGAACACTTTTTTAGTAGGAGATATGATCTTGAGATGGGATGCTAGGAAGGAGCAAAAAGGAAAGCATGGCAAGTTTGATAACCTTTGGTTTGGTCCTTTCATAGTATTGAAGATTCTAGAAAATAATACTTTTGTACTAAAGACTTTGGAGAGTGAGGAATTGTCTAATCCAGTTAATGGATGATTCCTCAAGCATTTTTACAGTTTTTGAAATGGATATTGGACCTTCATTGTATATACCGGTGTGAATAAAAGAATAAGGACTCCATAACCCAATGGAAATTTTGCAAAATAGCAGGCAGCAGCACAGAAGGCACTGGTCTACAGGATCTTGAAGCCTCACAGGGAGGACTTCATCCCGCAGCAGGAGCCAGATGTTAGAGCCTGTTTTTGTTTTCCATATTTTAATGCATTTGTTTATGTTTTGAAGCTTGGTTTTATTCGTTTCTCCTACAAAATTTTGTTTCTTAGGATAGTTTGCATCTTTTTCCTTTAATTTTCATGTTTATATGATTTCTTAGTTTTATTTTTTAAAATTTTGGTTTGATTTATTAGAATTCATAGTTGAGGGCTTATAGAATGCTTATATGGATTAAAAGGTCTTAAAAAATAAAATAAAATCTTGATTAAGGTTCTTGAACCAAGGTTAAACCATTATCATGAGTTTTATTTTTGAAAATCATTAAAGTAGTCTTTCTTGTAGTGCAAGCCCGAAAAAATTGCACACATGCGCTACAAGAAAGTCGTGCAGTTTAAAAATCATCATTTTTGGGTCATATTTTTTGAAATTCTCACACATGGGATGTCATTCATACTAGTTGATGGGTTTGACATGTGTTTCCTCTAGAATGATCATTGTGACAGGTGTGAATACATCAAAGCAAATCATCATGGGGGCGAGCCCTTCTGGTCTGTTGCAGACTTATGGAATAATGATGATTGAACATAATGAGAAAAATGCACCTTGAATCTCATATCCCCTGAAGTGCACATAGAGTAGATGAAGTTCATGGCGAAGAATCAACAATCTGTAATCAAATTTTGAAATAGGGAGAAAAACTAGGGCTTTGAGGAGTGGTCATTTGGAGTTATCGAAGTGGTTAGAGAATATTGAGGAATGCAATTGGACACCTAACAGTCAAGAAAACAGGATTACAACACCTGGTTCATCACTTTGATAGGTATACTGTGAATCGTTACCAAAGTTCATAAATTTGGGGGTTTTCTAAGCAGAGGACTAATGGTAGAATTGATTGAAGATTATCAGTTTATAAACCTAATTCATACTAAATGAAGAATTCTCTGTCAATAGAATTAAATTATTTATCAGTTTAAAGGAGACAATTTAGTTTAGGTTTTTAGGTTTCCCCATACAGCATTGTTTTCCAAATTGTCAAGACTTGAAGAAATTCACAGTTTGTTTTACTTACAGAAGTTATTTGACAATTGTTCAAAATGAAAAGAAGTGGTAAGACTAATAGGGCAGAACCTTCAGACATGAGCTGGGTTCAAACTTTTCCAGATTATGCAAAACTATTTGCAGAAGCAGGGTGGTTAGTGTTTTTTGAAAGGATTGAAGGTTATCACTCAGAAGTCTCTTATAAATTCACTCAATGTTTGGATAAGGATATAATGGCTTTTGATACTTTGAAGTTTAAACTGACCAGGGAATTGTTAGCAGAAGCAACAGGGAATTTTAGATGAGGGTGAATTCTGGCTCAAAAAAGTGCCTTTCACTTTTGATGCTCAGAGATATCTACTTCCAAATGTAGTAGCAGATTGGGGAAAGGGAGTACCTATTCAAAAGTTTAAACCAGAATGGATAGAACCTATCAAAATCCTCCAAAGCTATATCAATTGTGAAGGGATAGTTTCTTTTGTGTTTAAGTATCATTTTATATTCCTTCAACATCTCAGCCATGAATCCAAAATGAATCTCCCATTCTTCTTCTTGAAAAGTTTACAAAAGATGTCAAGCAGGGTGAAAGAACATCAGGATCACACCAAATAATCAGTATTTCATCATGGGATTATTAAACTAGTTATAAGCACTATACTTCAGAAAATAGAGAAGACATGGGAATATTTCCTATTTTGGTCTGGTTTCCAAACAGAGAAGGAAGAGCAGTCTCAGAAGAGACGGTTAGATAAAGGTCAGAATTTGATCAAGAAACTTAAAAGGAAAATCACAGTCAAATATGAAGAAGGTGGTGAACCAGAAAAATCTTCGAACCAAGAAAATTAAAACATTGAAATTGAACAGCAAATTAATGTTGAAGAAAACAAAGTTTCAAAGTCAGAAGAGAAGGAAATTGAGCCTGTAGAAGATGCTCTTCTTGAAGAACTAAACCAAATTGTAAATGAAGATGTGAAGGGATAGGAACAAGTCCCTATTAGAGTACTCTTTGAAGAAGAAGAAAAAATCTTTATCTGATGAAGCTAGGGTTCATTCTAAACAAGAGATACATACCCATTCTGAAGAAAAGACAGTGTCATGAAGGAATAAAATGTAGGTTGTTGAACTAGCTTCAATTACACATCAAGGGAAATCTTTGAAAATGTTAGGAGAGGTTGGAGCAGTTTGGAGGCCCAAGACAAGGCCAAAGAACAAACTTAGGTTAAATATGAAGAAGCTGCTAAACCCTAAACTGGCTGAAAAGAAGATTACAATCGTTGAAGATTCATCATCTTAGGACAAATTAGAAGACAATGAAGATGAAAACAAAAAGGTTATGATGGGTGAAAAACAAATAGTTTCAGAACATAAACCAGTGTTCACTGATACCAAGATCTGAGAAATATTCATTGAGGTTCGAGAGAAGATGATTCTAGAATAGCATGAAAGTGATTTGAAGAGTTCTTGTATAGAGAAAGGAGAGGTGACTGAGAAATCAGTTAAGTGCAGTATTGAAGCTGAAGAGTATTCAAAAATTCCAATGACCTTAACAGAGCATATGGAAGAGGATGAAGAAATTTTTAGGAAGATAAAAATCCCTTGGATACCCGGAGGAGTGCGGCCAGTGTTAGAAGGAAAATACATGGATTCTAAAAATGAAAATTTGCAAAGGAGTATTAAGCAATACAAGCATCAAATTGAGTACCTGCATGAGAGCAATGAAGGATTAGTGACTGCAAATAATAGACTGAGAGAATATCTGGAAGAAGTAAATAGTCACTATCAGGAGTTGATTTCAGTTTCTAAAGAATCTTTAAAAAGAAAAAGACATACAAAGAACCAATTTACAGAACTAAAGAAAACTATTCAGGAGCGGACACAACAGAATGAAGAGTTGACAAGAAGAGTTGCAGAATTGGAAGCAGATCACCAAAAGGCTAGAAGGAAAGCCCAGGCTTTAGAGGGAATTTCTCTTTTAGCAGAGGTAGCAAAAGATTTGTAAAAGTACTTTAATAAGAGCAGTTATTAGTTAGTTTGAAAAAGTTATTTCATTTTTGTATAATGATAGTTTATATTGAACAATTCGATAGATGACCTAAAAGTAGTTTTGGATTAGTTATGTAACTATTTTTTAAGGAACAAGATAAATGTAAGTCTCAGAAAGGACCAAGGGTTCGATTTTTGTTGCAAGGGGAGGCTATTAGGCTGTGGTTTATGAGCTAAGTGTAAAATCTCTTATGTGTTTTTTATGACTAAATTATGAAATATATGCAATTATAAGCCCTTTTAGATTATTGAGTGGTTTCATTTCTGATTTGTGTTAATCACTCAGTTAGTATACTCATTTCTTGTTTAAGGTTTTTATGCATGAAATGCTTGTTAACTCTGGGTGGAACTCAGTACCGTGATTATTGTGTTTGGTTTATATTCTATATATTATGCATCTCATTCCTTCAAATGCTCATGATTTAGTGTTTTCTTTGGTTTCATGAATTTTCTGCCCTCTTGTCTACAAACTTTACGACCAAAACCCTAGAAAAACCTATTTTACTTAATTGTGTTTATTGAGATTGTGTTGGCTTGTTCTCTCGTAGTCTGGGAACAATTTATGGCACTAACACCATGATTTAAATGTAATATATAAATCATGTGCAATTTTAATACCATGGGGTCAAAACCGGGGTATTACATTCCCCCCCATTACATTAGCGTTGTCATCATTCCTCTGTAAAATTGGACAAAAATGGATGTGCCAATATTATGGTATCCTCCAACTCCCACGTAGCCTAAATAGGATCGTAGTGCTTCCAATGCATCTTTACCTATCCAATGGCTCGATTGTAGAGCACTGTGACCTTCTTGTTAAGGATGCACAATAGTTCAGTTTGGATCTCTCCCTCGGGTTCCACTTGAATCACATCCCAATTTATCACATGGTTAGGATCATGTACATATTTCTGAAGCAAAAAAACATGAAAAACATTATTAGCTCTAGCGCAATCAGGAAATGCAAGTCTATATGCATCTAGCCCTATTCTTTCAAGCACTTCAAAAGGCCCACGATATCTAAGTGACAGCTTGGCACAACTCCCAAGTTTCAAGGAACTCTTCCTTGGACTCACTTGAAGGTAAAAATGATCCCCAATACTGAACTCTCTATGCACTCTATGATTATATGCATAGTTCTTATGTGTGTCTTGGGCTACTTTCAGGTTTTGCCTGATCTTTGCAACCTATTGCTCCATATCCTGGAGCAATTTTGGACCAAGCACAATCCTGTTCACTGGATTATCCCAAGTCGCTGGTGTCCTACACCTTCTTCTATACAAAGCTTCATATGGACTCATTCCTAATGATGATTGTTGTCCATTATTATATAAAAATTCTACCAAGTGTAAATAATCCTCCCACTTGGATGGTTTTTCCATCACATAAATGTGAAGCATGTCTTCTAGGACCTAGTTCACCCTATCTATCTATCCATTAGTTTGAGGATGGTAGGCAGTGCTAAAGTTCAACCTTGTACCCAAGTCTGCAAACAAACCCTTCCAAAAATTGGAAGTGAACTTGGTATCTTTGTCAAAAATTATTGTCTTAGGAAAACCATGCAATCTGAAGATCTCTTACATGAATATTTTTGCAATGGAATCAACCTTATGTGTGTACTTGAGTGATATAAAATGTGATTCCTTTCTCAACTTTTCCACCACAACCATGATTTGTGGTGTGCTCATCCTATAGGGTATCTTGGATACTAGTGCTACTCCAGGCATAAGGTCAATTGTCAAATCAATGTCTCTCTTTGGAGGAAGTCCTGGAATTTCATATGGGAAAACATCCATGATTTCTTGTAATACATGAAATTCCTCCAACCTAGGAATTTCATTCTCTAATGCCTCCCAAACATGGGCTACATATAATATGCAAGCTTTCCTACAGAACTTGTTCAGTTGCATTGCTGAAATCTACCTAACTGAAATCACTTTTGGAATGTCTCTTATAACCCTTGGGTTCCCTTATTCATCCATGCATTCAAAAGTATTATTGTAACAGTCAAGCTTAACTCTGTGTGATTCTAACTAGTCCATTCGAATGAGAATATCATAGCAACCAAGTTGTAGAACATTGAAGTTTGCATAACCGACTAACCCATCCATGATGAATGGGAATTTCTCTACCATTTCACTAACTTTTCTCTTAGTTCCAGTGGCTAGTTGAACTAACCATGATTTCTATGCTTTAATTTCTTAAAAGAGAAAATCTCAAGAATTCTAGGATTAATATAGCTGTGATTAGATCTAGGGTCAATGAAAATAGAAACATATTTCTCAACAATCTTACTTTCAACTTCAACCACAGTTGATTGATGATATTCCTGGCGGTCCTCTAGGGATGCATAAATTCTAGGGATGGTCCTTGCTACTTGACCCCTCATTTCATCTCCTTGGATGTTGTGAGCTTTCCTTACATACCCATTCTCATGAAGACATTTCATGTGCATATGGTTTCCTCCACATCCCCAATATTGGAGTGGTTCTCTGATCTATTTTGGATCTCTTGGCTTGTCTCCCCTCACTCTGGATGGCTTCATCACAAATTTTGATGGTTTCCTTTGCTAATTTCAAAAGTTAGAGGGTTTGAAACCTTTATTTCTTTGGTCAAAATTTTCATTCCTCTTGTCCTTCCATGCCTTATGGAAATCAGGTTTGTTCTTGTTCTAATCGTAGAAATACTTGGCCTTCCTTATAGCCTCTTCTAGAGTTCTAGGTTCATCAAACTCAATTCTGTCTTTGTATGTATAAGGTAATCCACTTAGGAAACACTGGATTTTCACTTTATCATCTCTGATATACCTGACATACCTCAACAACTCCAAGAATTTGTTCGCATATTCTTCCATGGTCAGCGGTCCCAATTTCAACTCATGGAACTCTTTAATCTTATCATCATACTACCTATTAGAGAGGTACTTATGCTTGAAATATTTCTTGAACTATTTCCACACGATCTTTCTGTCATTAATATTCTTCACTTGCATGAAGTGCTCCCCCCATATAGATACTCTTCCATTCAGATTGAATATGGATACCTTTTCCTTTATATTTCATGTGTATTCTTGGACTTGGAAATTATTTTTCATCCCAAGAATCCAAGATTTAGCTTCTTGACTAGTATTTACCTCACCATTGAACGTAGGAGTATTTTCCTTCTTAAATTCATCACGTGAATTGTTTTGGTAATTCCTCTTCTGCTTATTCCTTTGAGATGAAATGCTTGAACCCCCAGTGGATCCTTCAGAGTCAGATGATCCACTAGAATACCTCTTTCTTCTTCTGGCACTGCTCCTACTTCCTTCTGGATTTACTGCCTGATGCCCATAGTTCATCTGCCTTTGGATGTCTTTCAAACTCTGCATCATGGCTTCATTCAACTGATTCTGCTCTACCTGAGCTTTAATCATTCTTTCATTATCTTCTCTGTAACTTTGCAACTCGTCCCTTACACTTATCATGGTGGATGCAATATCTGGGGTATTCTTTTGATATCTTCTCCCATTAAATTCCGTTTCAGCATTTCCAACTCGAATGTTTCCCCCCATAGCATGTGCCTCGAGCTCATAGGGATCTTGTGCATCATTCATGATGTTGATTCTCATGGCTGGGATAGAACCAACTTTTTCAAATTGCACTATGACTCTGCAAAATGTGTTAATAAAAACCATTGTTAGCCACGTGACAACTCATAATCTAAAATCACTTACCGATTGNGTATAGAACCAACTTTTTCAAATTGCACTATGACTCTGCAAAATGTGTTAATAAAAACCATTGTTAGCCACGTGACAACTCATAATCTAAAATCACTTACCGATTGTTCATTGCAGTTTTCTCTCTACAAAAATATTCAAGTTAGCCTTTTTAAGACCAATGTTGAAACCAAAAGCTTTGAAAACTATTCTCTTGGCCCATCTAGGCATAATGTTGTAACCGACAAATCTAATAGCACATTATCACATACCCTACCCTCCACATCTTCATATGCGGGTGGGATGTGACTTTATTGCTTGCTCTGATACCACGATGTCCATGTACCCAAGTTCCCATACACCTGACCAATATGCATAATAATTTAAAATTTATCTTTACTGTCTCTTTAAACATAGTCATGGGTCATTTTCATCCCTTAACATTCATGCTTAAACACAAACACAACTGTAACAACCATTCCATAATGGATAAATCCATTCTACAATCGAAAAAGTCATTTTCGCACTGAAACTAACTTTTCTAAATTTTTCCTTTCAGCTTTCGACTTCGGACTTCAGAAATCTCGAGATACAATACCTTTACTTGTATATTTTTAGCTTTTCATCTTTTGACATTCCACTTTCCACGGGACGACTTCACGATGTGGAAATCCACGAAACGTCTACTTTATTCTTCGCTTTCCCACTTTTAGACTTCCTACTTTCCTCTTTTCGATTTCCGCTGTGTGCTCCAGGTAACGGAAACTCAAATTACGATGGAGTCATTTATTCACTTTATGCCTTCCACTTTTCACATTCCGAGGCGGACTCTAGGCAGTGAAAAATCAAATTACGACGGATTCATTCATTATCCTTTCACCTTCCGCACTCCACTGCGGACTTCAGATCACAGAAACTTAAGATGCATCATCGCCAATTGTTCACCTTCCACTTTCAGCTTTCCATCTTTCGCAACAGATTCTGGATCGTGGAAAACCACAAAATGATACATTTATTCTTTTTAATTTCCTTCTTTCTACCTTCCACGACAGACTTTGGGGTGCGGAAAAATAGTTTTTACCTTGGAATTTTCAGTTCTTTTTCCGCTTCCTCCATCCTCCTTCTATAGGTGGATTACAGGGTGTGGAAAACCAACATTCTACCTTATTTCCACTTGTATTTTCTAATTTCCTCCTTCCACCTTCCGCAAGCGGATTCCATGGTGCGAAAACACTTATGTCGGATGCATTCTGACTCTATAACCAAGATTCTAGCCTCCATGAACTTAAGCAAAATGCATTGGAAAAACACAAGGAATATGCATATGAAAAATGTAGGGACATTTAAAAACAGTAAACTGTACTTAAATATTTAATAAGCATTCAACATAATCAGTACATTCATTAGAAGATACATTGAAGAAGTAAAACAACAGAGAATACTTAGCTTCAAGATGAATTTGTCCCGCAACTAGCTATGTCACTGCAACGCTCCACCCAACCATATGCCCGTTTTGTTCATCAATCTCTCCACACAACTGCCACCCTCGAGATGGGCATGATTTACACAAGGAACTAGGGAACAACATATTCACACATAGCCAAAACATATCAAACACAATCAAGCCAACCTACAATTTGGTTTATCATACTGTCCAGCCAAGCCAATACACGATTCGGTTTATCAGGTTGCAAGAAAACAATCCAATACACTGCTTGGTTTATTAGGCTACTTATCCAAGTGAGCTAATATTTGGGTTTATCATGCTACAGGAAGTCAATCCAACATTCCCATTGCGAACTAGCCGAGCCAATTAACAGATGGTTTTATCAGGATACTCAGCCAAGCCATCTCACTGTTGGGTTTATTAGGATACTCAGCCAAGACAACTAACAGTTAGTTTTATCATTTCCAGCCAAGGATCACACATGGCCAAATGCACATCAAGACACAGCTAATCCAACACACCGTTTGGTTTATCAGGTTGCCTAGCCAAGCCAGTATACGATTGGGTTTATCAGGCTTCCCATCCAAGCCAATATACCATTGGGTTTATCAGGATTCAACCAAGCCGATCTACATTGGGTTTATTAGGATGCTAAAATAGTGGAAAGGTAGAATGGCTAATATAGTGGCTCATTCATAGAGCTAGGGACACCTCCACAAGATCTATCCGACATGGAATCCACAATACCTACACACCCAACACAAGGAAGTATCCCCTTCTCTGCTACACAATCCCTCGGGATATACCTTCCTATCCAGTGCTCTTCAGTATGTGCATATAAGAATCATCAGCCACTCTTATCTTTTTGTGAGGTTCCTCTCTTCACTAGGTTTATAAGGCCAATTCGACATCTCTTCCACTCCTAAGTCTTGCATACAGTTCAGACCCAAACCAGGGAACATATAATGACAAACCATAATGAGACACAAAAACATAGGGATCCACTCTATAAAATAGACAACCAAGGTTCCATACCACTCTGTAACATAGATAACACTGTAACACAACAACCATGTTTCCGGCAAAGGATAGGTGAAGAGATACACTACAGAGCAACTTGTTCCACAACACAGGATAGTGAGTAATGAATCCAAATGGAATGGAAGAATGACCAAAAAGGTTTTGGGTGACTCAGGATGACAGATTGGGCATGCATTTACGTGATTACTTGATTCAAAAGAAAGAAAACAGCTTCCCCTAGGCTGCAGGTTTGCTCATATTGTAGGCTAGCTCAGTCACGAACCAACTTCCATGCCTCACTCTGCCCAAGGCATTAACTACTTCAACCAAATTATGGAAGAATTGAATGATTGAGTGCAGAGGGAAAAAAAGTAGCTAAGGTTTTACAAGTTCTTCCATTGAAATCTGGCTTAACCCTATGGCTCAAGGGTTTGGATAATTCCCCACCCTATTCCTTGTGAAACCATGCCACCATATCTTACGTTGTAGTGCATATCTAGTTATTGTATTTTATAAAATTTCATATTTACATGATATCTCAAAATATACTGTGCCCAACTAGCACTATAACTATCGGCATCAACCTTGATCGCCGATACATAAGACACCAAATCAATGGCAGGGCCTTAGACTTGATATCCTTTCCATGATTTAAATACAATATATACATCATGTATAATTTTAATACCATGGGGTCAAAATCGGGGTATTACATTCCCCTCACACTTACATTAACACTGTCCTCAGTGCTCTGCAAAATTGGACAAGAATGGATGTGCCAAACACATGGCATCCTCCAGCTCCCATGTAGCCTCATCAGGACCGTAGTGCTTCCACTGCACCTTTACCTATCCAACGACTCAATTCTTGAGCACTGTTACCTTCTTGTCGAGGATGCGCAATGGTTTGGTTTGGAACTCTCCCTCACGTTCCACCTGAATCACATCCCAATTTATCACATGGCTAGGATCATGTACATATTTTTTAAGCAAAGAAACATGAAAAGAAATTATGAGCTCTAGTGCTAGTAGGAAATAAAAGTCTATATGCAACTGTACTTATTCTTTCAAGCACTTCGAAAGGCCCATAATATCTAGGTGATAGCTTGGAACAAATCCCAAGATTCAATGAACTCTTCCTTGGCCTCACTCGAAGGTAAAATTGATTCCCATTACTAAACTCTCTATGCAATCTATGCTTATCTGCATAGCTCTTCTATCTATCTTGTGCTGCTTTTAGGTCCTGCTTGATCTTTTCAATCTCTTTCTCCATTTCCTTGAGAAATTCTCGACCAAGCACAATCATATTCACTGGATTATCCCAAGTCATTGGTGTCGTACACCTTCTTTCATACAGAGTTTTGTATGGACTCATTCCTAATGGCGCTTGTTGTCCAGTATTATATGCAAATTATACCAAGTGTAAATAATCCTACCACTTGGATGGTTTGTCCATCACATACATGTGAATCATGTATTCTAGCACCAGGTTCACCCTCTCTGTATGTCCATCGGTTTGAGGATAGTAGGAAGTGCTAAAGTTAAGCTTTGTACCCAAATATTCAAACAAAACCTTCCAAAATTTGGAAGTGAACTTGGTATCTCTGTCAGAAATTATTTCCTTAGGCAAATCATGCAATCTGTGTAAATTTTCCTTTAAAATTGAACTAGGTATAAATAGTGCATGCAAAATATCAGTTGATAACCACACATGAATATCTTTTATAGTATGCAGCGAAATATAAAACTAATAAATAACTCACAACATCATTTCACAATATTGACACTATTATTTTGGGTATGGAAACCCCCGAAAAAAACCAAGATGGGAAAATCGGTGCAGCAGATTTTACTATGAAAAAATATGGAACTTTTACAATCACTGCAAATTCACCCAAACCTAGTGAATGTAGTACCCAACAGATCCAATGGGAAAATCCCATCTAAACCTGAACACCCTCCTGTGTGAGTGTATGACCTAGTTGTACAAATCTTGATGATCCTCTTGCTCGCTCCTCCGTCTTCTCAGCTAAATCCTCTGTATGACTTTCTCTCCCTATCTGTATCTTGTCTCTGTCAAAATATGAGTGTGTGCATTCTCTCCACCAATTGATCTTTCTTTTATAACTTTAGGTAAAGAGAAAACCCTAATTTCACTTTCACTTTAACTAGTGGTAAAGCAAAAAACCTAATTTCACTTTCACTTTAATTAGTGGTTCACTAAAGTTAATTTAGATCACTTTAATTTATTTTCCAAAGTAAACTTAGGAAAAGTAAATTAAATACAATTGGTTTCCTAATTTAAGTCTTCTACATGCAAGAACACATGGATGTAGGAAGACCTTCCTTGTTGCTACTAGTTTAACACTCCCTCTCAACGAGGAAGGTATTCGGTAGCAACCCCAACTTATCCTTGAAATTCACAAAACTATGTCTTCAAAGTGCCTTGATGAAAATGCCCGCCACCTTCTCATTGGTTTGTATTTACTCCAATCGAATGGTTCCCCTCTGAACATGAATCTCTCAAGAAGTGGCCTCTGATGTTTATGTGTTTGCTCCAATCATGGAACACTAGATTCTTAGATAGCCTAATGCCACTCTGATTGTCACAGTGAACTACTGTAGCCTCTAGCTCACACTTGAACAACCCTGCAAGTAACTTCCTCAACTAAATACTCTCAGAAGAATCCATGATGGCTGCCATGTACTCAGCCTCTACCGATATCAATGCAATTGACTTATGCTTCTTGCTGAACCAAGAGACAACCCCTTATCCAATGCAGAAACAAAAAATTGAAGTACTCTTTTGGTCCTCTAAACATCCTTCCCAGTCAACATCTATGAAACTTGCTTACACTCCCCCTACGCTCATAAAACAATCCATACTCCATTGTACCTCTGATGTAGTGAAGTATGTGCTTTGCATTCGTCCAATGCACTCTCCGAGGGTTCACCATGAACTGACTCAAAGAGTTGACTACAAAGCCGATGTTTGGTCGAGTGTTGACCATCTACATAAGTGATTCAATAAGCTGACAGTACAAGGTAGGATCAAATCCATATGATCTTGATGCATCAATATTCCTCCAGTTGGAAACTAGAGGTATGGCCATAGGCTTGCAGTCGTCCATCTTGAATCTCTTCAGGATCTCTACTGCATACTTCCCCTGTCCGATGAAGAAGCATCCATCTCTCTGCAAAACCTCCAATCCCAAAAATTAATGCATCAACCCAAGGTATTTCATCTCAAAATCTACCGCAAGGATGGACTTACAGTCTCCAATCAGCCTCTCATCTCCTGTCAAAAAGAGATCATCCACATATAAGACCAGTATGAGAGGTACCTCACCTGTCAAGAAGTATAGATTGTGGTCAGCATCACTCCGCTGAAATCCCATCTCCTGTAGATAGATGTCAATCCTTGAGTGCCATGCTCAAAGTGCCTTATTGAGCTCATAAAGAGCTCAATGTTGTCTGCATCCATGTGTCTCCCTGTTCTCCACATCAAACCCCTCTTGTTGCTCAATATACACCTCCTCCTCTATCACTCTATTGAGTAAGGTAGTCTTGACATCCATATAATGGACATGCCAACCCATCTTAGCTCTTAGTGGGATAATGGTCTCAATGGAAGAAAACCTGGTAATGGGGGAAAAGGTCTCCTCTTAATCAATAACCTCCTTCTGTAAAAACCCTTTTGCCAGGAAGAGCGCCTTGTAGTTCTCCATGCTTTCATCTGTTGCATGCTTCACCTTGTAATTCCATATGGATCCCACCACCTTTCTCCCTTATGGACTTGGCACAACCTTCCATACCTATTTTTTCATAATGGAGTCATACTCCTCAACCATAGCTTCCTTCCACACATCATGTTGTGCAGCCTCCCCGAAGATAGAAGGTTTATATTTAATCAACTCTGTCATCAGTGCCATATAACTAAGCCTCTATGGTGGTATAATCCATCTAAAAGATGTTTATGGAGGATCTACCTGCTTGGAATCTTGCACTATGGATCTAAAACACTTAGGGCTTGGCCTACTTTCAACCTGTTGCGGTTGTTGTATATTCCTCTCCTACTGCAGCTCATCCTTCAAGTCAATGACTAAAGGATCCTATCCACCTGACTCCCTATGACCACTAGAACTGTGCTCTATGTCTGTACTTATACCTCTACATCTGGCTTCTCCAAATTGACTCCCAACTCCTGTGCTGGCTGTTGCTCTACTGGTAAGTCCATAGATCTCTACAAGGCATTATCCTCATCAAACTGGACATCCCTGCTAACAATGATCCTACTACGAGTAGGAATATAAACTCTATATGCCTTGAAATCTTGTTGTAACCAACAAGTAACACCTTCTCTCCAGAAGGGTCTAGCTTCTTCCTATTGTCAGCATGAACATGACAATAGCACACACTGCCAAATATGCGAATGTGAATCACATCTAGCCTAGTGCTTGTGAAGACCTCCTCCAGTGTCTTCCTCCCCAAGGCTGTGTGGGGACACTTGTTATGAATGTATACTGTAGTCCTGTATCCCTCGGCCCAGAGGGATAATGGCAATCCTTGATCAAATAGCATGGCCTTGGATGCTCCAACCATAGTCCCTTTCTTCCGCTTTGCAATTCCATTATGATTTTGGGTATGAGGCATAGTGTGGTCCTTATTGATCTTCTGAGCCGAACAATACTCCATGAACTCATTGGAAGAGTACTCACCCCCATTGTTTGTCCTCAACACCCAAATATTCTTTCCTATTTGGTTTTCCATAAGAGTCTTGAACTCTCAGAACCTCTCAAAGACCTCTGACTTGGCCTTCAGAAAATAGATCTAGGTTTTCTTGGAATAGTCATCAATGAAGGTTACGCAGTAATTGTAACCACTAAATGAATGGACACTCATAGGTCCACATACATATGAATGCACCAAGTCCAAGGGCCCCTTAGACTTGTGCTCACTCTTTGAGAAAGGCTTCCCAATGTTCTTCCCCAAAGAAAAACACTTGCAATGGTTATGCTTTTCCTTCTGTACCTGAGGAAATCCAATGACTTCCTATCTCAAATGCTTTAGTGCTCCATGGCGTAAGTGTGCCATCCTCCTATTCTAGAACTCACCATGACAACTGCTATTGCTGCTGACTAGACCCTTTGCAGGCTCAAAGTGTAATATGTACACTTTCCCACTCCTTCTGCCAATCATCTGATCCAAGCACCTATATGACCCCTTGGGCCTGATATACACTCTATGGCCACAGAACTTCACCTGATATCCCTTGTCCTCTAGAGTGGAGATAGATATAAGGTTATTGGTGAGTCTTGGAACATATAACACATCAGCGAAATTGAGGGGTCTTCCAGACTCCCTCTCAAATGAAATAGTGCCAAATCCCTATTCTTGATACCACACATAATCACCCAACTTAACATGGATCCATGTTCCACCCTCCTGCAAGTCTTTGAAGAATCTCTTATGTCTAGTCATGTGACTTGATGCTCCACTATCAATGTACAATATGTTGCTCCCTATATAGCTTGCCATGCAAGATATCAAACAAATTTCCTCATCAAATTTCTTGCTAAACTCATCCACCTCTGTAGATCCAACCATCTGAGTGTTACTCTTTTTCGTCCTGTCTGGGCACTAGGAGGCAAAGTTTCCTTGCTTGTGGAAGATAAAACACTTGACCTTTGACATGTCAAGGTTCTTCTTACCATCCTTCTTCCTCTTTTCCTTCCCCTTGATCTTCCTTGTAAGGGCTAGAGCCTCCTCATCCACAATCTGTGGGGCACTGCTGGATAATCCCGATCCTTAACCCATGCGGGTATCCTCCTACACAAAGTTATCCCATAGTATTTTCCAATTATGGAGCTTCTCCCTAGCCACAAAACCTTTGACAAAGGTGTCCCATGGCTTAGAGAAGCCATTGAGGGCTATCCAAACTAAATCCTCATCATTAGTTTTAGATCCAACAACTCTAAGCTCATCCTTGATTTGTGTGATCCTCGTGAGATAAGGCACCACTCCTTCTCCCTTGTTCATCTTGGTGTTGTGCATCCTCTCTTGCAACACCATCCTCTGGTTCTTATTCTTGCTCTGGTATAGAATTTCCAAAGCCTTCCACATATCCAATGCACTCTTCTTACCAAAAAGGTGAGGGACTATATGGTCCTTCACTCCATCCATGATAATTGGCATGGATCTGGAATCAATCTTCTTCCAGGCTATCAGATCTGTTGGATCTGTGCGTGCAACTTTTTTGGATTCAATGTGCTCCTCAGCATCACTGATGTCCAGATCCTTGTGATCCTCTCTTTCCATGTAGGAAAGTTCTGAGCACCCTTGAGTCTATCCTCAACTCTCAAGTGCATGGCCATAGTGAAGTGGACTTGTCAAACCCTAGATATGGAATTCTAGGTTTGTGTCTTCCTATAGACCTACCACTGATCTATCACTGCTGCTACAAATCTCTCAGCTTTAGCTCACCAGAGCTCCAATACCATGTAAATTTTCCTTTAATAGTCAACTAGGGCCAAACAGTGCATGCAAAATATCCATTAGAGGAAATTTCAACTCAAAATGGGCCTTTTAACTTTAACTCAAATTCCATGTCATCATGTGTTAGCCAATGAAATTGATTTAAATTTGAAATACGTATAGGTCTTAAACACTTTTTTAATATAAATTTGGGGATAGGTATCATAAAAAAAACTACTTTTTTTGTTTGTATCTTCGACATATCTCCCTGTGTTTTTACTCAAATTTCGATCGGGAGTACCCACTCGGCATACTTTTGACAGACCCCACTACCCCAAAAACAAGAAATACCTGAAAAAATGTGATGATGACATACGTGATGATGATGTCATCATCACATTTTTTTAGGTATTTCTTTTTTTTGGGGTATTGAGGTCCGTCAAAAGTATGCCAAGTGGGTACTCGTTGGATGCGAAATTTAATTACGCATCCAACAAGTTCTCCTGATCGAAATTTGAGTAAAAAAATGGGGAGATATGTCGAAAATACAAACAAAAAGTAGTTTTTTTCTTTTCTTCCTCCAAAATTAATAAATATTATTTTATTAATCTTTTTAGGAGGCCCATTTTGCGTTGAAATTTACTCTAATGAAATTATAACCACACATGAATATCTTTTACAGTATGCTGCGGAATATAAAACTGAGAATTAACTCACAACATCACATCACAATATTGACACTATTATTTTGGGTATGGAAACCCCTGAAAAAACCCAAGATGGGAAAATCAGTGAAGCAGTCAGATATAGATTTAATTATGAAAAAATATGGAAGTTTTACAATCACTGCAAATTCACCCAAACCTGGTCAATGTAGTACCTGATAGAATCACTAGAAAAATCCCAGCTAAACCTCAACACCCTCCTGTGTAAGTGTACGACCCAGCTGTACGAAGCTCGATGATTCTGCTGCTCGCTCCTCCATATTCTTAGCTAAATCCTCTATTTAACTTTCTCTCACTATCTGTATCCTATCTCTGTCGGAATACAAGTGTGTGTGTTCTCTCCACCAATTTATCTCTTTTTTATAGCTTTAGGTAAAGCGAAAACCCTAATTCACTTTCACTTTAACTAGTGGTAAAGAAAAAAACCCTAATTTCACTTTCACTTTAACTAGTGGTTCACTAAAGTTAATTTAGATCACTTTAATTTATTTTCCAAATTAAACTTAGGAAAAGTAAATTAAATATAACTGGATTCCTAATTTAAGTCTTCTGCATGCAAGAACACATGCATGCAAGAAGACCTTCCTTGTTGCTACTAGTTTAACAATCTGAAGATCTCTTTCATAAATATTTTTGCACTGGAATCAACCTTATATGTGGAGTCGACCGGTATAAAATGTGATGTGTTTTTCAACTTGTCCACCATAATTGTGATGGAATCATGCTATCTCACAGTCATTAGCAATCCTGTAATAAAATCCATGAAAATAACTTCCCATTTCCATTCCAGGATTGGAAAAGGATGCAATAAACCTGCTAGGTGTTGATGCTCAACCTTAACCTGTTGATATTTCATGCATTTAGAAATATACTCAGCAATTTCCTTTTTTATTCCTCACCAAAAATACTGCTTTCTAGTTGTAGCGATTGTTTTCTGATATCCTGGGTGACTAGAATATGGAGCTTGATGGATTTCATCCATAACTTCCTCAAGTATGATACAGTTGGAATATAAATTTTTTCCTTATAGGTAATAAGTTCATCTTCTTCCAATTTATATCTCTCATACTTCTTTTCAAGCATTTGCTGCTGCAACCTATCCTTTATTTGCACACTACATTTCATCCTCAACAATATGATTAATAATCTGTTGTCTCAAATCTGGTTGGCAAGTACTAAGAGATGCCACACGCATTTCATGTACTTTACTACTGAGTGCATCAGCCACCTTATTTTCTTTTCCTTTTATGTGTTTGATTTCAAAATCAGACTCACACAAAACTCCATCCATCTAGATTTCCTAGCATTTAACGTTGGCTGATCAAACAAGTACTTCATACCACAATGGTATGTCCTTAGCTCAATTTTTCTTCCCATTAAGTATTGCCTCTACATGTTGGGAGCATGTACTATGGATGCAAGTTCTAGATCATAAGTAGAATAGTTCTTCTCATGCTCCTTCAACATTATGGACTCATAGCATACTATGTGGTTGTCTTGCATAAGAACTCTTCCAAGTACTTGATTACATACATCAATACACACCACAAAGTCCTTTTCTGGGTTTGCAATTTTCAGAATTGGTGCACTTGTAAGAATATTATTCAATTGCTGGAAGCTTTTTTCACATCTTGGTGTCCATTCAATATTTATCCCCTTCTTTCGCAAATAAGTGATTAAATGCACAACCTTGGAGAATCCTTCAATGAACCTCTTGTAGTACCCTGCAAGTCCCATAAAAGATCTCACATCTGTCATATTTCTTGGGGTTGGCCAATTCGCGACGGCCACAATCTTTTCAGGGTCCATAGATATTCCTTCCTATGAGATAATGTGACCCAATAAATGAATTTTATATTTATAAAAGTCACATTTTCTCAACTTTGTATACATCTTATGCTCCCTTAGCAATTTCAATTTCAGCCTCAAATGTTCTTCGCACTCTTCTTCATTCTTGGAATAAATAGGAATGCCATCTAGGAAGACAAGAACAAAGTTGTCTAGATACTTGCTGAAAACATTATTCATGAGACACATGAATGTAGTTGGTGCATTTGTGAGACCAAATGGTACCACTACAAACTCATAGTATCCATACCTTGTTCTAAAGGTTGTCTTATGAATATCTTCCTCTTTAATTCTTACTTGATGGTAACCAGACCTCAATTCAATCTTGGAAAATACCTTTTCTCCTCTCATTTGATCAAAAGGGTCATCAATTCTAGGAAAAGGATATTTATTCTTCATTGTAACTTTATTCAACTGCCTGTAATCAATACATAACCTGAGTGTCCCATATTTCTTTTTCACAAACAGAACTGGTTCTCCCCAAGGGGACACACTTGGCATGATATATGTCTTTTCCAACAACTCTTGCAGCTGCATTTTCATGAATGGCTTCCACTTCGGAGTATGCGGCGGTCATCTTTATGGGACTACTACAACTCATAAAATTCTTTGTGCTGGGTACTTTTGGCCGTTAATATTTAAAGATTGTCATGAGGCGGTTAAAAAATGACCACCTTGTGTACTTTTCTATCCTGAAAAGAAAACCCACCCTGCTCCATTATGCCTCAACATTGTCATTGGCTCTTTTTCCAAATGGGGGATTGACTTCATGCATTGTAAGCCTACCTCGGCCGGGGGGGCATGGTTACATCATTGTAGCTATGGATTATTTCATGAAATGGGAAGAGGCAATGCCTACATATGTAGAGGATGGTAATACTTCCACCCTCCTCCTATTTAATCATGTCATCACTAGTTTTGGAGTTCTACAAGCCATGGTAACTAATCATGGATCTCATTTCTGTAACCAAAAGATGGCCGAGTTGAGTGCCAAGTTGGGTTTTTGTCATGAAAACTCAACCCCTTACTATGCACAAGATAATGGCCAGGTTAAAGCCATTAACAAGGTCTTGAAGACTATGCTTTGTAGGATGGTTGGAGATCATAAATCCAACTAGCATTTAAATCTATTTTCCATACTTTGGGCTTACCAAACTTCAATTAAAACAGTGACTGATTTTACGCCTTTTCAATTGGTCTACGGATGTAAGTTGTCCTACCTATTGTGTGTGGAATTCCATCACTCAAGCTTGTTGTTGAGATTCTTCCCAATACTTCTACTGAGGAATAACATTTCCTTTATATTTTGAACCTTGATGAGACTCAATGAGATGCCGCCTTGGCTAATGAGTCACACAAAAACAGATAAAGGATTAACACAATAAATTAGTTCAGCCTCGTGTTTTCAATGAAGGAGATATAGTTCCAAACTATGATAAGAAACATGATAAAATTGGGAATGGGAAGCTTGAATCCATGTGGTACGGTCCCTATATCGTAAGTAAAGTCTTAGAAAAAGGGGCCTATGAGCTTGTTGACTATGATGGGATACCTTCCGAGAAACCTCGAATTGGGTTGTACTTGAAAAGTTACTATGCCTAGTATATCTTCATGAAAGTTCCTTGTATATATGTACATTTCTGACTTTTTAGTGTGGTTTTGTTATTTAAATATGGTTTTGAGTGCTTGTCCAAATGATGCTTATCCCATGTTTTGATTTTGCAGATCATATTCCCTACTATGGTTTTGTTGATGGTGCTTGTTGTCATACCCTGAATCTTGCTTCAGCCTCCTGGGTGTTGTATTCCCAAGCTCATGACCTAGTTAGTTCAGGAGCAGTTTGTATAGGTCCGGCCACCAATAATATCATTGAGTATCACACAGTGATAGTTTGTTAACTGAAGTTGCATCTCGTGACATTGATCATTTGGTAGTTTTTATGGGCTCCTAGCTAGTGGTTTCTCATTTAAACCACGTTTATGCCATTCGAAACATGATTCTTCTTTGATTGTTTTGAAGGGTATGTTTGTTAGAAAGGTCATTTGCGTCTATTACTTATCAACATATTCCGATATCTTGTAACACAGTTGTAGATTCACTTTCCAATTATATCTTAGATTGGTATATTTCTCATTCATTGCATTGATAAGTAAAATTACATGGTACATTGTATATAAGCAGTAAAAAGACATAACACTCATGTAAATAGTATTCCATTATTAAAGATAGGTATACCTCCAATAGATAAGTCTCTCTCTGTGTGTGTGTATAAAGTGCTTACAAAAAATATGACACTTTACAAAAAATATGGTCTCAAGACCCCAAATAAAGCATGTTGGATTTTAGGACTACAAAATGACAAAAATAATGAAGCTAGATAGCTTTCAATGTGTACATCATGTGGAACCCTAGTGATGCTCATGGTAGCACATGATAGATCTTGCCACTCTGTGTAGCAAGCGCCCAAAATGACCAATACTCCCATGGTATGCCTCTGATACCTCATAGGAAGGTCTCCATCGATATGTATGGGATATCCAAAGTGAGTCGATTAGGTTCTCCTACAATTTTGTCATCTCATTGTTTCCATGGTGTGCAAAGTGGGCCCCATATCGCCTGTCTATGGGATATGCACCCCCAATTCATTTCAATTCCACATCTACATGAGAAAATTAGCTCTCGTTAACATACACAAAAATTATAAAACATAAAATATAAAAACATGAATGTCTTAGTGTTCAGTGACCAATTTCACCCCACTGATCATCTACTGGTAGGGCCAATTCTAGATCTCCTCTGAAGTTAGTACCAACGTACACATCATCCTCGATCATAAGAAGTTGGTCATCTAGTCATCGGAATAATGTGGATCCCTACCTGACCTTGGATCCACTGCCTCCATGGCGGTCCATAACCTCCATCCATCTCAGAATGTGTGGATCTATTTCCCTCAAATCAGTGAAGGCCACCTATGGCCTCAAGTGTGGTACTCTCTCTCGAAGAATGACACTAGGATAGTGCCATAACCAAAAATTTTCAACTCTCCCCACTGACACTTGGTCAACTTCTCCTTGAAGGTAACAAGTAGGGCTTCTACCCAGTTGAAGAATGTAGCTGCCATTGCCTCCAAGGAATAGAGAATGTGTGCATGGGATGGTTAGTGAGCCGCTTGGATCCCTGAAATGCGTTGCATAGTAAAAAATACTACACAAAAAGGAAAATCCATGACAGCCTTGATAAGTATCTTCTTTCTGCACATTTGTGTACTCGGAAAGCAATATCGATCAATAAGAACTTGTGTGGTGATTTCCCCATTGCGAAGACCAGTCAATGAAATAAGTTCTCCCTGCATGGACAAGCCTGCAAGGAAGTAGATATCCTCTACTTCCATAGTCAGAATGTGATCCCCTACCTCAAAATACTGTTGCTCAGGATTCCACATCCTGAGAATATACTATAGAAATATCACTTGTGACCTCATGCTAGGCACATTGAAGAATTTCAATAGCCCACATTGACGTAGAGTAGCCACAGTCCCAGCATCATTTCCTCCTCTAATTTCATCAAGCTCATGCTCTCTTTCACTCCAAATTACCATGTTTGCTGAAAGTAGCCTACCAAAAATTTAGAATGAAGTATTAGAATACAATTACACCCATTTAAAATGCTTCTACTTTTTTCTTTTGGCTCATTTTTTGTAATGTTCTAGGAAAAACTACAACACCGACCTTTTTCACGTTATGACAAAGCAGTGCCACCATGTTTTTCTATCAGAAAAAGCATCATGTCTCCTAGGAACCACCTTTCTTGAAAGAGAAAAGAGCATTACCCAATCAACACAATTTCTCCTTAGAGAAATGCCCCCAAAACCCTAAAACATGCATGAAATGAGAAAAGGAAACCATGAAAAGATTACAAATGAGCTTAGGTTTTACCTGGACCTGACAGTTCTATAAATGGTTGATTGACGACTCCACAATCCTCGCATGAAGTCTGCACCCAAAATGACTCAAAATGCTCTCCAAGTGGCAAAAAATACAAATGGTAAGTATTTTTCACTATTTACTATATTTTATTTACTTTTCAGCGTTTTATTTTAATTATTTTTATTATTTTTATTAATATTTTCCCCTAAATGGTCAACTAAAACATAATTTTTTATTTTTAAGAGCTTAATGGTCATTTTTAAGTTTGCAGGGTACGGAGAATCAAATTTTTTGGATATGAGTGAGTTCATTTTTAACTTTTTTGTACTCGCATAAAATGGAAAAATCTTTCTAGCTTTGTTTTCGAAAATTTGGTCTTTCTCGTTAAACCTAGCACTGAATTTTCGAGCCATATTTTACTTCTTTTTTAGGCTCGTTAAATTCCTTTTCATGAAAAGAAACACTAATGGAGTCTTCTTTAAGCTCTTTTTGGGCTCCTAAAATGTGAAAAGATCACAGAGTGAACTTGTCTTCTTCATGCTTGTAAAAGGACCTAAAGAGTCCTCTTTTTGACGATAGTTTACCCCTTTTTCAGTTCAAATTGACTAAATTATGAAAAAGGAATACTCTGGTCATCGAATAGAAGATTTCTCTAAGGTATTATTTTATACTTTTTTTAGGCCTTGGAGATTAAATCATACGAAAAAGGACACTTTGGAGTCTTCTTACGTTTTGTTCAGACTCTCTAAACATGAATGATACCGAGTTTACTTCCAATGGACTCATTAAATTATAGACTGAGAGACCCTCTTTTGGGAATGAAGGTCCCTCCTTTCTGAGGTTCATAAACCATGTGAGAATGGACTTATCACATGATAAGTTGCAATGAGTGTTTGTTACCCTCTTTGAACTTGTAAAACTGAAAAGAGGCAATCATCAATCATGATGGGGAAAGTAAGGGAAGGGAACCATTTTTCATTTGCAATAATGGCAGTTTGTAGTCACCTTTGAACATGGCACTTTTTTGCATTTCATTTAGTCAATTGGGTATTCAACTTTCTTTCGAGTCAATCCATTTTCCTGAGTCATGTTACTCCTTTGAGTCTTTAAAAGAATGCATCGTACATCGTCGCATTATGTCTCGATATTTTCCTCATCAATTCAATGTTGCCAAGTATTCAGCCATGCTACCCTATGTTCAAAGGGAAATTATATTGAGAATTTACATCTGTAGTAAAAAAAATTACCTTTGTGCCAATTACCTTTGAGTCAGTCCTGTGGTTACATCATATTCAAATTCTAGAACTTTGCTTCAAGTTTCGTGTCAATGATGTGGGATTCATCATGGCCCTCCTTAGACAAAACTACTCATTTCGACTTTGACTCATCATCCGAGAATTAGTCTTAGAAACCAAGAAGTACCTTTAGGTCTATATGCATTAATGACAAATTCTCTCGTCTTTGACTATAGGATTACATCATTGATCTTTGATTGAAATATTCAACTGAGTATTCGACATTAAATCATCCATTCACATTCGGGGGGGGATTTCACTTGAGTACCTTGGGAATCATCGCCGTCAATGGTGATCTCCCTCACACTTGTTAACGGTTCTCATAATTGACCAGTAATCAAGTGGTTTCTACCATGTTCGACATCAAGACATTGTAATCACATGGATAGAATCGTACTTTGTTGAAGATGATATGAATAATATGGGTATTTATCAAGCCCTCATTACTTTCCTAGGTTGCGATGAAGTATTTGTATGAGTCCTAGCATGAATCCAAATTTGTATGGTTGTGGTTGTGCTCAATTTTTTGTCTGTACTACATAGATCTACATTGTATATCTTGTAGCTATGTCCAAGTTTGAGTCTTCTTCACATGGATCTACATTGTATTCTAGTAGCCATGTTTTTTTGTACTCCACATGGATCTACATTGTATTGTCCAACAACTATGATGAGAGTCATATGGACACAAATCAAAGTGTTGATGTACTACAGAATAAGGTGGGTTGTTGAATATCTATGATCAATGAACTCTTTCCTCGAAGTGATAACTTGTTCTTGGAAAATACTTCACCTATATTAACCCTCTAGCCTCATTCTTTAGGGGGCATTTTGTTACACACGTTTCTCATTATCATCATGTAATGAGAATCAAATACCATAACTTTCCTTGAATCACCAATTTGTGAAATTCAAAGTGGGCCAGGATCAATTTTTTCATGCCTTTGTCCACCACCACAATTTCCTTGTGGTCAATGTGTGTTACCCCTATGCGTAACTCCTTTTTTCCTTCAACAACCAATGGTTCCAGCACCACTTTCCTTCATACAGTGAGCGATGCACTTAGGGTAATTATATGTCTCAATTGACAAAGAGCAGTGCTCGAGTTGGCTTCGTGGAAGCCTCATCCCTACACTTATGGACCACCCAGATTCGAGATCCATCCTTGTAGGATCTCCCCTCCATATCACCCATGAGATTCTCAACCTTTCCTATCCTCCCATGGCTATAAGTACTGGTTGACCCCCCATCGGTAAAGGGAGGAAGATTATGCTATTGCATCAAAACTCTAGCCAAATCTAGCCAAGGAGAGTGAGAATTTGGTAGGAAAGTTTGAATATTTGGTGGCAAGGTTTACTTTAGAAGATAATTCTCAACACTAAGGCTTTGGTTGTAATTTCTCTCTCTTATTTTATTTATGCAATAAAAGTTCATTTCCCATGAATGATATTGTGTATGAATCACTTGTTTCATTGTTGAACTCCTTAGTCATCAACATAGGATCTTAGATTGTACTTGGTACTTTGATATTGTATGTGCTTTGTTGTGTATTCTTGCATGTGAATCTGTGGAGATCCAACACTACAAAAGACAACATGTCACAGTGTATGACAGGTAAAATAATTAATTATGCAAATTTTATGCAATTTTTAAAAGTAAAGAAGTTATCAATAAATCAATCAATTATGCAATTTTTAAAATTAAAGAAGTTCTCAATAATTCTAATCACCCAAAACATTCAAAAATCAAGCTTCAAACAACTCAAACCAAACTCACCCTAACAAAAGTCTTCACAACACTACACTTTAAAAGACTTAAGACATAAAGGAAATCAAATCAGAGGCTTATAAAGAGCCACTATACTAACTTCCTGTGAGGGATTGATATTTCCCAAGACAAGGAAAGAGGTTTCTTGAATACTTAAGACTCACCAAGAAACCAAGCCAAGCTCCAATTGTCAAGAAAACATAGGAAAAATAGGCAACAAACAAATATGGAGAACACTGTGACTGATACAACACATCTATCAGAGTTGACATGAGTGCAAATGACTCCAAGGAGTGTCGATAGCGCTCGGTATGTGAAGGTAGAGTGTCTTAGTGACAACAGAGATATTTTTTTCAAAACAAAAAGGGCACAAGAGCCATAAAATCAAAGGATCAAGATGTAATTAAAGTGTCAGAGTTGTTCCAGATCACCCAATGACTCAAGAAAACCAAAAAAACAACAAACAAGACAAAAAAAAGTTACAAGATATAAGGGAATCCCAAGGAAAAACAAGGGAGATCTAGGGAGTTTTTTTGCTAGTGGAGTCTCCAATTTTGTTAAAGGATAAGTCCTTGAGTGTGGACATAAGTGTACCTATATAATTTTTAATGAATAGAATCTAAAACAATGCATTAACACCTTATCCTATATCAATAAAATATTGACAAGGAACGAAGTAGAGAATACTTACCTTTGATATGGAGTTTTTGCTCGATATCCTTGATTTGATGCAATCTAACTTTGCATATGAAAGAACCCATAACAGATCCAACATAAACAACTGACAAGTGGATTGATCTTGAAACAATTTAACTAGTATAGGCAAATGACTAAGGAAATTTACTATATATGATGATAAAAATCAAATATGGGAAGGAAATCCATCATTGAATTAAATATAGTGGAAAGAAATACAACCATATTTCTTAGTGTCATAGTCTCCTTCCTATTGATTCCTCCTACTCCAAGGTGTCATAATTGTCTTGAAAGGAAGCACACTAAGAGTCTAACACTCTAGGAAAATTACTCCATCATTTACCTGTTATTAATTCCTCCTTCCCTCACCCATGGCTAAAGGGTTCATTTATAGGACAATGAGGATAAGGGAAAGGTGAAAAGATTAGGGAAATTAGATGAGAGGGGATCCCACTAGTTGTGGATCTTGATCTATATCTAGGTGATTAGGAAGGAAAGGCTATCCAATCAGATTCTGCTCTAGAATCTTATTGAAAACCTAAATTCTACTTGTGCAGAGGTCAACGCCACCTATTTGTGGAGAAAGGTGTATCAACAGGGAGATGCAACCTATTGTGGAGATAAGATGTGGCATTGGTGTGATTTGTAGTGGGACACCATGCATTGAAGGAGATGCGACGCATGTTTCTAGTAGAGAAATGCACATCAAATTTGCTAAAAAGGTGAATCTACAGGGTAAGACAAACAAGGGATCATCCTGTATGACAATTTATTTAGGGATTGTGGCAACATGAGGCTATACGGTTTATGATATTGATGAAAATTATGTGGAAAAGATTCCCTTGAAAGTACGATGCTAGAGAGAAGTTATAGGTGATGTACTTTGATGTGACTGCCAAAGAGAGGAATAGTCAGTTGAAGAACTAACAACAATCAATCAAGCACTTTACAATACAAATTCTGATATATCTGGACTAGATATCTCAATGACTCAAAGCATGACTACTAACCAATACACTATAGATCGATGAGAGTATTGGAGGTGGGTATGGACACTAAAGATACAAGCATGGATCCATATCATCAAAACAAGATGCAAATCATATCCACAATACCATATTCAATGGATCTACGAAAAAAAATAACATATCCACCAACCAATACAATGTGGATATATGTGATAGAGTACCCACATGATGTCCATATTGGAAGTAACTCAAAAAATCTCCATCATAGCCTTAGTAAGATATGCAACAAAAATATCCTAGTGTCTTCAAACCAAACTTGAAAGTAATACGTGTATAAGCATGTGAATAAAGGAGTTGAATTCAAACATGGTAGGAACCTCTCGGTTACTAGTTAATGATGTAAATCGTTAAAAAGTGCGAGGGAAATCACCAGTGATGACAATGATTCCCAAGGTATCATAATACATTCCAACGAATGTGAATAGATGAGTTGAAGTCGAACATCTATGAAATCATTCAATCAGAGGTCAATGATGTAAACCTATTGTAAAAGGTTTGAAAATGTACCATTGAGGCATGCAGTCTTCAAGGTATTAGGTGGACTCTAAACCTAATTCCTAGATGATGTGTTGGTGTAGATAGGTATTGATTCATTGAAGGAGGGCCATGATGTGTCCCACATCATCGACACACAACCGATATAAAATGGTTTTGGGTGGTAGATGAAATGAATATGAATTGACACAAGGTTTATAGGTAAATGATGCTAAGAGATTGGTTCAAGGATGACTGACATGATAGAGGGCTTGACAACTGCAAAGTTTGACTCAAATGGAAGAATCCGCTTCAACACTTTACATTATAAAAAATGACCCAACAACATTAACTCAATGAGACATAGGCCAAGACATAATGTGACATGAATGAAACATTCGTTAGATGACCAAAAGAAGTAAAGGGACTCATAGACTTGACACAAACCAAAGACAAGTTGATTACCCCACTGTTTGGATGAGATACAAATAGGTTCCATGTTCAAGGGTCGGATAGCATAAATACAAATCTAGACACAATTCCTTTCCCTTATTTCCATTACGATTAATGACTACCTCATTGTTTATTAACGGGCTTGAGGAGGATAACATATACTCATTATAGCTAATCCTTCAGACTAAACCTATATCACATGTTTTATGAACCTGATAAATGAGGGATTTGGTCCCAAAAGAGTCCTTCAATGTTTGATTTTATGAGTTCGAAGAATATAAACTTGGTTATTTTTCATATTTAGAGAGTCTAGAAAAACTAAAGAAGACTCCTGGGTGAATTTTTTCGTAAGTTTAGTCCTCAAGGCCCAACAAAGTATAAAATAATAACTATGAGAGATCTCTGAATTGGTAGATGACTCAGGATTTTTTCATAATTAGTCTGCTAGGTCTAAAAAGGGGGTAAACTATCACCAGACAAAAGTTTCTTTGATAACATGCATAAGGATTAAGGAGTTTATCGAGTGTGAAGGAAAGAAATCCCACTCATGTTGTTCCATTGAATTACGAGTATGGGACAACAAACAATAAACTCAACACTATTTTACTAAATGTTTAACGAACATGAGAACAACATAAAAAGTGCTTGAAATATTTTAGATGTTTTCACTAGAGCAAGAAAGAGAAAAAGTAAGCTCAAAACCTCGAAGGTGTGAAAATAATTTGGACTTGTGACTTCATTGTTGTGTTTAGCCTATAACATAAAAAAAAAACGTGAGAAACTATAATATTTAATAAATAAAGGAGTTTTTAATGAAAATGGTAAAAAATAATAAAAAATTACAAGGTAAAACAATAAAATTTTATTTTTCAACTCAATAAAAGGAGGTGAAAGGGATGCATTTTACTATTGAATTCTTACTCTTCTTACCAAAGAGGGTAAAAACCTAGTTTTTGTGATATCTTCTGTTAGATATTTCAGGCACTTCAGGCAATGGATTCTTGTATCATCAGCTCCAGGTAACCATTGTAATCCTCCATGTCATTTGTTGGGCTGAATCGTTGTTGTTTTTTGTTGTTTTTGGTATATTTGGGGTCAATTTTTAGGGAGAAAAATGCACTTGGGTCGATGCGACTGCCTCTTTTGAAATACACGTCTAGAAAGGTCAATGCGTATCCCAAAAGGGTGAACCATGTTAGTGGGGATCTGTAAATGAATTCAGATTGTGTTGATCATGAAATGTTGCTCCAAAAGACAAAACACAATTAATTTTCTGGTTTTTTCTTCAAATATATAGCTTATAATATGCCATTTTATTGCTTTGCAGATTTCAATTAGAGAAAATGTTGGAGTGGAGGTAAAGGGATTACAATTTGGAGAATTGGGAAGGGTTGGATAATGCAAACACCATGTTGGCCCTCAAAAGAATGTGGGCTCAAGAAATTCTTCCTGATTCCACATGAGAGAGAAGTTCCATTTATTGGAGTATTTAGTGGGAGTGTGGGATCTTGTTGAATGCCATTTCTAGGTGGGAACCCACATCCTCACTCTAGATATAGAGGATATCTACTTTCTTACTAGTATCTCAAGGAAAGAATCTCTTACCATCATATATAAGCAGAGTGGGGGTGACAAAAAATGTTGACTCACTCATTGATGAGTACAATGTACCTAGGACTAGGAAGGTCAATAGGAAGGTCGATGGGGGATGCAGATGGCATATGCGGTCCTCTAGTTGGGGGTCCATAAAAGGTAACTGTTGAGGCCCAGAAATTCACAGGAAACAATAGTAAGGGATTCTCCCCAGTCAACGTTCCCAACTAGCCCATGACTATTTGGTATGGGGAATCCGTCCGGTTTGCGGTCCGACTACCGTAGGTCAAAGTAACAAAAACAAAGGCTTTACCGGTTGCAGCCCGGTCCACCATGTATTTTTTGTATTTTTGACTAAAGTATGATATGAAAGTGCCTAATTAACCATGCAGGGTGATAAGATGCAAGGAGCAGTCACAACATGATGCGCAGGTTCTTACCTCTCGTCTTAGCTTTCACAAGCATCTAAATCACATACAATAAGAAATTAAAACTAACTACCTAAACTATCCCTAGGGAGCAGGATTATCATTCATTGGTGAGTAATATATTTTGTACATCCATTATGAAGAGTTACAGATAGCTGATACTTCTTTCAAGACACATGAACAATTACAGATATTTGAACAACCAGATAGCCAATTGTTTATGGACAACATTTATTACTCATAGTGGAAAACATCACAAAAATATACTGAAGAACATTCAACAAGAACATAGGTTCAGGAAGTTAAACACTCTCACAGTTAATGAAACACAGTTGAAAATGAAATAGTTCCCCTTCAACATTGTTCATTTAATCACATTGATACATTCCACATTTCGCTTTCTCCAGCAGGCAAAAGTTGCAATTTCTGATTGCAAAATGAAATAGTTCCTCTTACAAGCAAATGGTGTACAAGTTTTTCCAGGGAAAAATTCCTTTCCTAAGTTCTACTTTGAAATATTTAAACCAAAATCAGCAGACCACTTGGGTTCCCCCCAAACGTGTGACTCTTCGGTTCTTCGGGCATTTCATATCCCTTCTTTTTTCATTTTTTCTGCGTAAGCTCATTATGAGCTGAGTAACTGACGGACCTTTCAGATCTATGCCCTTATTGCTTTACATTCTGCTACGTTATCTGTATGCCCTCATGAGCCATTTAGTAACGTACAGGCCGTCCAGTTCGCACCTATATCGTCATCATCCTTGTCTTCTACTCTGCCCGCGCCACGGCAATATTAGCAACCTTGTGGGTCTTCCTGCACTTAAACAACGTGCATCATTCACTGGGGTCATATCCTAAAATAAAACGTCAATTTAAATCAACTGAAATGGCTAATCCATAAGAAATGGCTAGGCACACCACCTGTTCTGGGAATTTTAACAACGCCGACCTTCCTACCTCGTCCACCTACAGGCTCGACAAACATCACCAATGACGGAAGACAGGAAAACATTGGCGGCTCAAAAACTAACGTCGAAAGGGTAGACCAATCTGCAGGCAGGAAATCCTTAAATCGGAAGTTGGACAGGTAACGACATCGAAAGCCAAATTACTTTCCCAGCCGCAACGGCGGAAGAGAAAAGAGGTAGAGACATCCGAAACACCGGTGGGAAAAGCTCAATCAGAAGTCGGAAGACATTACATCAGAAGCCAAAATAATTTCCCAGCTGCAACGGCAGAAAAGAAAAAGCTACGGGTATGCGACGAAAAGGTCAACACGCATCGGCAGTCGAAGCTCTTCATACTTCAGATGGCTAATCAATTTGGGAGCCGCAACGGCGGATGGGAAAAGGCTATCAGCCACCGATTTAAAATAGTAAGACGCCTAATCAATAAACATTAAGTGCTCAAAAATCTTTAAGAATCAACAAAGGTTAAACCCGCTCTACTTCCGCAACAGTGTCCTTAAAGAACAAAAAATTTGATTTATCCTCGGCTAGCAAAACAGACTCACATCCGGGACCCATCACAAAATTCAAACACTGCACTTTTAAAGCAGGCTGACAATCAATCTTCAAAGTCATTCGAAAATAAAGCATGCCCAAAAAGGCTCAAGGGTCCAACGATTAAAACAATTCTAAATTATGAGGAGGGGACCCAAATTTAAGAAATTTGGGGAGAACAGTTGCAGCCGCAACAATTGGCGATTACCTGGTGAACCTAGATCTCTGGGCAATTATTCTTTGAGTGACAGACTGTTTAACAATAAATGCATCTATTAAATTCTTCTAGTTATCTGGATTTCTCAAATGACAGAAGTGTCTACCTTTAATCATTGATGATAGTCCAATTTGGGAGAGTGGAAACCAAGATTTTCAAGTCCAGATGACTCTGTTGAGGCTAGAGGATGAGTTTCATTATTACTTTTGTTTTCAGGTAGCTGATAGCTTGGACACCACAGGATTGTAGCATATGGTAAACAGAAATATTCGTTTGTTCCTCATTCCCATGCCACTTTAGCATCCTTTGTGCTTTTGGACTTTTGTCCCTTTTCATATGAGTCCTCCTGCATGCCTTTGTTACTGAATTTTATTTCACGATCCTCTATCCCATAGTGTCCTTTTGTGTGAGCGGTGTGCTTCATGTTTCAACTCACGGATAGAGAGGATATTTCGGCAATTAAGTACTTATGATTCAGCACCTGCTTTGATGTATGATGCTTTCATAGGAGTTTTTGACTCTTTATTTGCCTTTTGGCATTCGTTTCTTGGCATGGGATCATTTATATTTAATATATTGTTCACCTTGTTCCTTTCCATGGGTCCTCTGCTGTCGCTCCTTAGAACATTTTAAGTGTGACGTGGATGGAGCCTCAACATAATATTCCAGACTCTCCGAATCCGGTTTATTTCACAGGGGTTAAGCAGGACTTCAATGCACACAGAGCTTATTGGAGAAAACTGCTAAACTGGAAGAAGTTCTTTTAGCAACACTCAATCTGAGGCCCAAAAATGTTTATCATTCCCAAACATTTTGATGTTCTCCATGCAACCGCGGGTTCATTCCCTTTATTGGAATCAAGAAAAACAAACTAAAACAAACTGAAAAACATGACTCAAAAGACAGCCAAATAGATTAATTATATACAAGGCAGAAAAACTCAAAGAAACTCAGGAAAAATAAGGCTTGAGAACCAAACCATTCACTGGTAAGTTCTCTTCCCACCCCTGTAGATCTTGCAAATTATAAGTAGAAGGGACAAGCTTTGCTGCAATCTGAAAAGGGCCTACCCACAACTGCTGGAATTTAGTGTGCTTTCCTTTCTCATCATGGGGGTGATCCCATTTGAGGAATAAGTCTCCTACTTCAAATTCTTTTGTTCCAGCTTTATGTTTGTCGAACCATCTCTTTACTAACTCTTGCTGTTGCTTAAAGTGTTCCCTGGCTTTAGATCTAGCCTCTTCTACTTTCAGGAGATTATATATCCTTATTTGCAAAACTTCATCATCCGACCCTCTAGATTCTTGAGCTATTATGGAAGAAGGAAGCATGATATTGGGAGGAAGGATGGCTTCTTTACCGTAGACAAGGGTATACAATGACACTCCTATCGCAGACTTGGGGGTGACTCTATCGGCCCAAAGGGCGTTTGGTAGCGCTGAGTGCCAGCTCCTCTGGTTTTCAATCATAGTCTTCTTTAAAATCCTAATCAGATTTTTGTTAGTGAATTCAGCGAGGCCATTTCCTTGTGGATAGTAATTAGCAGAATAATGTAATTTTATCCCTTTATCATGAGCAAAAGTAGTTAATTTAATTGATGAAAAGTACGTAGCATTATAAAAAACTAACGAAATTGGAACTCCAAACCTGGTCATGATGTGGTCCTGCAGGAAACTGATGACCTCGTCTTGATTTATCTTGCGCAGCGGAACTGCTTCGACCCAGCGAGTGAAATAATCAGTCGCGGTCAGAATGTACTTGTGTTGTAGGGAGGAATTTGGTTTTATTTCTCCAATGATATCCAACCCCCATTGCTCGAATGGTTCCGTGATCATCACAGGCTTTAGGGGTGCTACTTCTTTAGGTTGTCTCCCACTACACCTTTGGCAAATATCACACTTCCTGACATGTGCGTGTGCATCTTTGAAGAGCGTAGGCCAATAGTAACCTGCCCTAAGGATTTTGTGGGCTATAGTATCTCCTGAATAATGTCCCCCAGCAGGACCGTCATGTAATTCTGACATTAATTTCTTCGCATCTTCCTTTTCTAAGCATCTGAGAAGAACCCCGTCATAATTCTTTCTGAATAATACTCGTTCAACAAGTTGATAGGAGGCTGATTTAAGATGCAACGCTCTTCTTTGCTTGGAACTCCAATGTTCTAGAAACAACCCTGCCTACAGGTAATGCACAAGGTTTCTATACCAAGACTCAGGAGCTGTAAACAAAGGACATACCTCCATTACATGTAATTCGGCTTCATCTTCCCAGGTGTGTTCTTCATTTTTTCATTTTCAGTCATCTGTTTGCACAACCCTTGTCCTTTAACTATAGACACTGGCTTGAATTCAAGGTCATACTCTTGAAGAGTTGTTACCCAATTGCCTCTTCTTTCTCCTAACTCCTTCTGTACAAGAAGAGACCTTACATCTGGGTAGGGGACGATCACCTTGGTTCTATTTTTTAAAATATAAGGTCTGAATTGTTTTACTACTTTGAATACAGGGTAAGCTTGTTTATCAACAGATGGGTAATTCAATTCGGCCCCCTGTAGACCAGTAATCATAAAGGATATTGGGAATTCATCCCCCCCATCTTCCTTTTGGGTGAGCACAGCTGCTAGTGAATCATTGGATGCAAAGGTATACAAGAAAAAATCTTTGTCGAAATCTGGGATTTTCAGGGATGGTGCGTGTGCAACAGCAGTTTTGATTTTGCTGAATGCACTCTTCTCAATTTCAGTCCACTTGAATAGTGCATTTTGCTTTACCATCTGCTGTAGTGGTTTGACAATCTGAGCAAAATCAGGCACAAATCTTCACACGAAGTTTATCATTCCCATAAATGATTGCATCCCCTTTTTATTATGGGGCAAGGGGATTTGTTCAATAGCCTTAATTCTTTTTGGATCTATAGATATTCCTTTCTTCGAAACTATGTGACCCAGCAACTTACCCTCCGTGACAGCGAACACACACTTCTTAGGATTGAGTGAGATGCCATATTTCCGACAATGTTCGAAAATTTTCCTTAAGTGAAACGCATGCTCCCCTCTTCTCTTCGAGAATATTGTAATATCGTCAAGGTATACTACAGCACTTCGGCCAATCAATCCGCGGAAAGCTATGTCCATAGCCCTCTGAAATGTTGCTCCAGCATTTATAAGCCCAAAGGGCGTTCTCCTGTAGGCAAAGGTTCCCCATTTGGTCCTGAACGTGGTCTTCAATTTGTCTTCTTCATCTACTAATACTTGATTGTAGCCATAGAAACCGTCTAACAATGAAAACAGTTCAGAACCTGAGACCATTGCAGCAATTGCTCCATGCAGGGTGGAACAGGATAGTTATCTTTGTCTGAAGCACAGTTTAAGTTCCTGAAATCCACGCAGAGTCTGATCTCTCTAGATATTTTCCTTACTGGTACCATATTTGATACCCACTCAGAGTGTCTGACCTTGAAAATGATTCTAGCATCCAATAATTTCTTCACTTCACTCTGAATCAACGGTTCCAATTTTGGATGCATTTTTCTTAACGGTTGCTGATATGGCTTGACACCTGCTTTGATGGGAATGCCATGTTTGCTGATGTTGGTGTCATATGTTTTCAAATCTTCGTATGTCCATGCGAAAACATCTTTATATTGTTTAAATAGACTGACGAATTTGTCTCTTTCTGCTGGTGAACAACATTTGCCAAGGTTCACAAATTTAGGATTTGTCTCAGTCCCTAAATTTATCAGCTCGAACTGTAGAGATGAGCTGTGGGTCTTCACGTTGGCTGGTCTTCTGAATCTTTCATTTAAATCGAACATTTTTTCTAACGTTCTGACTCCTTTAGGAATGAAATTATCGTACTTTAGTTTAGCCTGATGTTCTTCATCATCTATGATTGCTCCTTTAAACACCTCGTCATTTGTTAAACATTCTATAATCTGTTGGTCATCATCGAACACTCGTAGGTTCGTAATCATATCAGGTACAATGGGCCTGAAAAGTAATTCAACAGAGCATTGATTATTAGTGGGTACCAACCTAGCGGCTGATGTGGCCAACAAGTCAGCCGCTGCATATTTTAGTCTTGGAATTGAAATAATATTGAATGCATTAAAACGTTTAAGCAGATCCCATACCTCATTTTGGTAAGCTTTCAAGTGAGGGGAAACACAATGTATTTGATTCCGGATTTGTTTCACAATAATTTCAGAATCCCCAAAAACTTTTAGATTACTTACCTTTAATTCAATCGCTTTCCTCAAACCCTGCACCAGTGCTTCATACTCAGCTGTATTATTAGTACACTCAAACTCTAATCTACATGAAAGAAAATGTTTATTCTTCTGGGGGTCGATCAGGACATAGCCAGCCCCTGAACCCTCTAATGTCTTCAAGCCATCAAAAAACAAAGTCCAAAAATCACTAACTACTGAATGTGAATCTATTCCTACTGCTAAGTCTACTATTTTACAGTCAATCTCATCAACCTGTGAGAATCGAAGGAGATCAGGCTGGGTGTCAGATGTGTTGCTGGCTTCCTCTGCTTGATAATTCCCTGGTTCCAACTCAATAAAATAGTTTCCCAATACAAAATCCACTGGTACATTCTTCTCCTCTAGTTCAGTAACATTGTACTTCATATGAGGTTCTCTTAAAATCTTAATCTGGTTCGGAATCCCTTTGTATGGCAACCACAGATGCGACCAATCCGAGGCAAAATATCTATTTAATTTGGCCGACCAATCTCTGCTCAGGACAAGACCGTAAGCGTCTGGTATATCAGCCACCACGATGTTAATGACTTGGCATACTTTATCATTGGATGCCAGACGGAATAGGACGTCTTCCATCTCACCAATTACCTTTACATCTGTCTTATCCAACTGAACAACCCTCCACATGGATGGCTTAGGTTGCCCATTTATCTTTTTACAGACTGATATTGGCATGACATTAAATGACGCCCCTGAGTCTACCAGACAATTGTGCACGTTATGATTAAAAATTTCAAACATGAGGAGGAAAGGTGGATGTTTACTTTTAGACTTACCTCCAACACTGGTTTCTCCAATTTCTTCTTCCTCCTGAGGTTGATTATCAGTGGCAGCTTCTCATCCGATGCTTCAAGTGCTTTCAATAGTCTTTCTTTTTGCTGTGGCACTTTACACATTTCGAATAGTGGAACATTCGCTTTTACCTTCTTTAAATCCTCCACGATGTCATAATCCATCGGCTGATCAATGGGATGAGGTTTATCAGCATTCACCTTTCCTTCCTTTGGCCTAGCCAATGTATTATTCTGCTTCGGATCTTGGCTGGTAATAATGAATTCTGAAATCTTATCAGCTAAGGATTTATTTTGAAATTTCTTTACATTTCTTTGCAGCCTTTTGATCTTTGGTAGAATGAGATTGTTTTCTTTAATTGGCCCTTGGCTCCTCGTTGCCACGTTGGTTTCCATGACGTCCTTGTAGCCTTGATTCTTTTCCTCTTCAGCATCAAATAACGAAACAGAATCCCACAAAACCATGGTTTCCTCTTCTTGTTCCTTTGTGGATGTAGTATTCTCTTTTCTCTCTTCATCTCCATTTTCTATTAATCTAGAATCCAACAGCTGATTCATGACCAACGTCATCGAATTTATCCATTGAGGACAATTCTTTTCAGAATGTGGCTGTTGGTGGAAAGTACAAAAATTGTCCATGCCTACCTCTATCAAATTCATGGATGCAGTATTGTGAGGAGGAGGTTGAGACTGATTGTTATCCTCTCTTTTCTTATAATATGGCTTATAAGACTTTGGTGTTTCCTTCTCTTTCTCCAAATCTATGATTTTGTTGGAAAGCTTCTGCATCATTTTTGCCATATTTTCATAATCTGGCGATTTCTCCTCCTTAGGCTTAGTAAACAATAAGGCTTTTCTTCCTACACCTTTCTCTCTTGACTGTTCTGGATAATCTTCAATACTTTCTCTTTCAGCTTCCACTACTTCTGCCTCT
Organism: Pseudotsuga menziesii; assembly: GCA_001517045.1. NCBI lineage: Eukaryota > Viridiplantae > Streptophyta > Pinopsida > Pinales > Pinaceae > Pseudotsuga > Pseudotsuga menziesii. The sequence goes on from LPNX011149712.1 coordinate 417,040, forward strand.
TCATAGGTTTCCGTCAAGGTAGGCTTGGCCCTACCTTTGGAAAACATGGCCAAATCAGGGCCTAAAGCTAAAGTATAATATTCAATCAGAACTTTGTCTAAAGGTTTATCTGCTTCAGAAAAATTCTTGAGATAGGCTGCAAACCTTTGCGTGAAACTCTACACCTTTTCCTTTCTTTCTTTCTTCAAGGCGCATAACCCTTTCATGAGGGCTGCATGATTTTTCTGAGTTGCATACTTACTTCTGAAAATTCTTTCGAAGGTATCCCAATCAGGGATAGAATTAGCAGGCAACCCAAAGTACCATGATGCTGCATCTCCTTTAAGGGTATGCGGGAACAGTCTGTAGACTACATCTTCATACTCCCTGGCCCTTAATCCTTCAATTGCCAAGTAAAAACTTTGTAGGTGATCATCTACTAGTATTTTCTCATTTGGGTCGAAATTGGGAAACATCTTGTCAAAGGCTTGAGGTAGGTCGTGTAATGGAGGTGTCAGGTTTAACGATGATCTGGCTCTCCAAGCAGGTGGTGGATTTGGTGGGTTAGGTGGTGGATTAGCATTTACTCCCGCCATGAGTCTAGGTGGAGAGTGAGGAGGTGAGCCAACTGGAGTATGAGCAAGAGAACTGTGAGGGGTATCTGGGCCTTCTTGATTCAAAGGTAGCACAACTTCTTGTAAGGCTGTTTCTACAAGTTCTTCCCAGTCTCCAACCAGCATTGAGTCTTCTACTACAGGACGATCTTTCTTTTTGTATTCTCTTTTGGGCAATTCAGGGATGATTGGAAATCCTCCAATCTTCTTTACATATTCCCTGGTGTGTCTTCTCAGATCATTAACAGCCTCGTTGCCAACCGAATATATATGTTCTCTTTCTTCTGGAATTGGATTATGAATCCCACTGCTTTCAGAACTGTTATCGGTGGAATAATCTTGGGAAAACGGGTTTCCTCGGCCAGCCATGCACTGGCATCCCTCCTTCTAGCGCCAAAACTGTTGAGGCCCGAAAATTCGCAGGCAACAACAGTAAGGGATTCTCCCCAGTCAACGTTCCCAACTAGCCCGTGACTGTTTGGTATGGGGAATCCGTCCGGTTTGCGATCCGGCTACCGTAGGTCAAAGTAACAAAAACAAAGGATTTATCGGTTGCGGCCCGGTCCACCGTGTATTTTTTGTATTTTTGACTTAAGTATGATATGCAAGTGCCTAATTAACCATGCAGGGTGATAAGATGCAAGGAGCAGTCACAACGTGATGCGCACCTCTTGTCTTAGCATTCACAAGCATCTAAATCACATACAACAAGAAATTAAAACTAACTACCTAAACTATCCCTAGGGAGCAGGATTATCATTCATTGGTGAGTAATATATTTTGTACATGCATTATGAAGAGTTACACATAGTTGATACTTCTTTCAATCCACATGAACAATTACAGATATTTGAACAACCAGATAGCCAATTGCTCATGGACAACATTTATTACTCATAGTGGAAAACATCACAAAAATATACTGAAGAACATTCAATAAGAACATAGGTTCAGGAAGTTAAACACTCTCACAGTTAATGAAACACAGCTGAAAATGAAATAGTTCCCCTTCAACATTGTTCATTTAATCACATTGATACATTCCACATTTCGCTTTCCCCAGCAGGCAAAAGTTGCAGTTTCTGATTGTAAAACGAAATAGTTCCTCTTACAAACAAATGGTGTACAATTTTTTCCAGGGAAAAAGTCTTGTTCTAAGTTCTACTTTGAAATATTTAAACCAAAATCAGCAGACCACTTGGGTTCCCCCCAAACATGTGACTCTTCGGTTCTTCGGGCGTTTCATATCCCTTCTTTTTTCATTTTTTCTGCGCAAGCTCATTATCAGCTGAGTAACTGACGGACCTTTCGGATCTATGCCCTTGTTGCTTTACATTCCGCTACATTATCTGTATGCCCTCATGAGTCATTTAGTAACGTACAGGTCGTCCGGTTCGCACCTATATCGTCATCATCCTTGTCTTCTACTCTGCTCGCGCCACGACAATATCAACAATCTTGTGGATCTTCCTGCAATTAAACAACGTGCATCATTCACTAGGGTCATATCCTAAAATAAAACATCAATTTAAATCAACTGAAATGGTTAATCCACAAGAAATGGCCAGGCGCACCACCTGTTCTGGGAATTTTAACAACACCGACCTTCCTACCTCGTCCACCTATAGCCTCGACAAACATCACCAATGACGGCAGACAGGAAAACATTGGCGGCTCAAAAACTAATGTCGGAAGGGTAGACCAATCTGCAGGCGAGAAAGCCTTAAATTGAAAGTCGGACAGGTAATGACATCGGAAGCCAAATGACTTTCCCAGCCGCAACGATGGAAGAGACAAGAGCTAGAGACATCTGAAATGCGGGCAGGAAAATCTCAATCAGAAGTCGGAAGACATTACATCGGAATCCAAAAGACTTTCCCAGCCGCAATGGCGGAAACGAAAACGCTACGGGTATGCGATGAAAAGGTCAACACGCATCGGCAGTGGGAGCTCTTCATACTTTGGATGGCTAATCGATTTGGGAGCCGCAACGATGGACGGAAAAAGGCTATCAGCCACCGATTTAACATAGTAAGACGCCTGATCAATAAACATTAAGTGCTCAAAAAGCTTTAAGAATCAGCAAAGGTTAAACCCACTCTACTTCCGCAACAGCGGCCTTAAAGAACAAAAGATTAGATTTATCCTCGGTTAGCAAAACAGACTCACATCCGTGACCCATCACAAAATTCAAACATGGCACTTTTAAAACAGGCTGACAATCAATCTTCAAAGTCATTCGAAAATAAAGCATGCCCAAAAGGGCTCAAGGGTCCAACGATTAAAACAATTCTAAATTATGAGGAGGGGACCCAAATTTAAGAAATTTGGGGAGAACAGTTGCAGCCGCAACAGTAACATTCATTAAATTTGGTTGGCCCCATGGGGTATCTATGTTTCCAAGTCAAGGTACTCTGGGATGAAAAATTCCCAAAGAAACGGGTTGGTAGATTTGATGTGTAGCGATATTTTGATTCCCTCGGTATCTGTAATCCCATGCAGGTTGAACCCATAAAGGTATCTCCCACATTTTCTATCCCTGTGAAGTTTGTCCCACGGTTGAAGGTAGACCTCCAATCATATTGTATGTAGTAGCTAAATTTTTACCTCTAGGTATGTTTTTCCAATAAGCAAGGGTTTCCCCTAGTCACATTTTGACCACTAACTAAAGGTGTCCCTGTAATGACATTTTTCCTTGTGGTTGAATATTTTCCTCTATTTTCAATAATAACATTAGTTGAGGGTTTCCCTGTAGTCATGGAGGTTGGAAGAGGGATAAAATCAACCATTTGATTTTGAGGCCATGCAATCGGAAAAGATGGTTGGCCTAGTTCATAGCATACCATATTGGGCACTAACATTATTGGTGAAGGAATAACGTAATAATGTGTGGTGGTGTGGTATTCAAGATTAACTACTTCCGAAGTGGATGGTAAGGGAGAATTACAACTCCGACGTCTCACATTTTGTCCAAGTGCTCATATACAAGATATAGTATCATTAAGTGGTCCTAAAAACTCATCATTTGGGATGGGTCTGGTAGGATGTAAAGGTGGAGGTGGAGTTAATTCCTTAGTTGATGGTGTACCAAAATAAAAGATAAATTTTCCTAAGGAATTGTTCCAAAATGGAATGAATGGACCAAAAACAATTGCTGCGGGATCATTTGGAGGTCAAGTAAATATCCAATCTATGGCTACAAGATACCCTTCAAGTGATGCATAAAAATACGTATCATGTGAAGAAGGATTCTCTACCACCACTGGTCCCATGGGGGTGGCGATAGGTGGATTTTCAGGGGGAGAATAATATCCTTCTTTTTCAGTTATTGGTATTCCTTCTTTGCGTGGACCAACTATAGTGGGTTGGTCCATGGTTTACCCTTCACTCCCTCCCCAACAGAAGGATATTTGGGTGGCAGACCTTGCCTCCTACGATATCTTCTCACATGTTTCTTAGCCAAGATATTTGAAAAATGTATCTCCCTAATGGTATTCTAAATAGAAGACAAACCGCAAGTCCTACTCAAGCTAAAGGCTGCAAGAAAACTTATGTGATAGGTGGGGTTGAAAAAGTTGGATCCTCACAACAGTGTCAAGTCATCTCAACATGTGATATGTCGTATGATATCCTAGCAATACGTGCATAGTAGCCCCTCGAGTAATATCCTTGGTGTATTGCAAAAAAATGACTACTGATGGGTTAGCTCGGTTGGTTTCAGGATCCTAGAAGGCTCTCCTGATATATGCAGGGTATGCAGAAGCTCAAATCTGTGTTAGTGTTTTCTGATGCACAACCATTTGAAATGGCCCTTCCTATATATTGTCGAGTACATGAACGAATATTTCTATATACCATTAAGTACGTAAAAGTTTGTTCTATATACCTACTGGTACGTCGAAGAAACACACAGTTTGTGGCTTGCAATGAAAATGATAGTTCCTATCTTTTAAGACATTGAAAAACTTCTATAACCTATCTTTCAAGTTGCTAAATATTTTAACTTAAACTAGCACTTTATTTTATCTTGTATGGTTAAGTGGACAGATGAAATGTGGACTCATCCCAATATCATGCATGAAATAAATGAGACATAGTCTTTTCTATCGATGAGATCTTTTTATGGAAATGAGAGAGATATTTATTTTTATTTTTATGGCAAGTAAAATTCTCCCAAAATAACACACTACTCTTTTCACTTTCCATTTCAAGCAAAGACCAAATACAAACAATAGTCTTTCAATCAACCCAACAACCAAAAGCACAACACCAAAACAAATTTTTTCTTGTTTTTTCTCAAAGAAGCTTAAAACTACAAGCTAACATGACAAATGAAATTCTTTTAATTGCATAAATTTTAATTTTTTTAGCAAAGAAACAAAGGAGTTAAAGAACAATTCCAAAGGTCCTTGAAATTTCATTAACCATTCAAATATATTTGAGTGGGCATGCTTTTAACTTTATCCTTTTGGTGAGATATAAGTACTCTTTTTTTCTTAAAAGCCAAAAAGAAAAAAAATATGCAAAATTTTCCATCCCTTTCAAAGTTCTTTAAAGAGTTATTAAAGATCCAAAAGATGTATGTTTTCAACTAGCCAAAATATTACACTTAAGAGTGAAGGAAACAAAACTTTGATTCCTTTTAACAATGTATTCAAAAAACAGGAGATCAATTGTTTATATATTTTTTAAAGCAAAGAAGTTCTTAAGAAAGTCAATCATCGAAAACATTCAAAACTCAAGCTTCAAACAACTCAAACCAAACTCACATTAACGAAAGTTTTCATAATACCACACTTTAAAAGACCTAAGACCTAAAGAAAAGAAAATAAGAATATTCTAAAGAGCTATAAGACTCAGCTTCCCCTGCGAGGGATTGAGATTTCCCAAGACTAGGCAAGAAACTACTTGAATAACTAGGACTCACCATGAAACCAAGCCAAGCTCCAAGTCTCAAGAAAACCTAAGAAAAAGAGGCATAATATTGTGACTGATACAAGTAAGAGATATCTTAGAGAACCATCTAATCTAACCTTCTGAGGGGGTCTTAGACCTACTGCAAAATTTTGCAAAGCGACAGGGTCTAGTGTCCAACACAACACATCTATCACAGTTAACGCAACTGCAAATGACACCCAAGAGCGTTGATGGTACTTTGTATGTGAAGGCATATTGCGTTAGTGACAGTAGAGAGGTTTTTTATAAACAAAAAAGGTCACAAGTGCCCTAAAATCGAAGGATCTAGATGGAATTAAGGTGTTAGAGCTATTCTAGATCACCTAATGACTCAAGAAAACCAAAAATGTAACAACCAAGAGAAAAGCAAGTGATAAGATCTAAAGGAATCCTAAGGAAAAACAAGGGAGATGTAAAGATCTTGTCCCTTGTGGAGTCACCAATTTTGTTAAAGGATAAGTCCTCAAGTGCAGACACAAGTGGACCTCACTAGTTTGAATGAATCAAATGTAGAACAAAATAGAACAATACACACACACCTTCTACTAGATCAATCAAATATTGACAAGGAATGAAGTAGATAAGACTAGCTTTGATATGGAGTTTATCCTCACTATCCTTGAGCTGCTACAATCCAACTTTCGATATGAAAAAACCTATAACAACTCCAACACAAACAATTAGCAAGTGGATTGATCTTGAAACAATTTAATTGATTTAAGCAAACGATTAAGTTTATTTACTATAAATGACGATAACAATCAAATATGGGAAGGAAATGAATCATTGTATTAAAGATAGTAGAATGAAGTACAACCATAGGCCTTAGTGTCGTAGTCTCCTTTCGATAGATTCCTCCTACTCCAAGGTGTCACAATTGTCTTTAAAGGAAGCACATTAAGAGTCTAACACTCTGGGAAAATTTCTCTAGCATTTACCTACTATGAATTCCTCCTCCCCTCACCCATGACCAAAGGATTCATTTATAGGACAACAAGGATAAGGGAAAGGTGATAAGATTAGGGAAAGTGGATGAAAGTGAATCTCATCAGTTGTGGAGCTTGAGATAGATCCAGGTAAATAGGAAGGAAAGGCTATACATCTAGATTCTACTATGGAATCCTCTCGAAAACCTATTTTTCTTCTCGTCAAAGGTCGACATTACGTTTTAGTGGAGCAAGGTGCATATCAATAGGGAGACACAACCTACTATGGAGGCAAGGTGCACCATCGATGCAAGTTGCAGTGGGACACCATGCGTCGAGTGAGTTGCGACGGATGTTGCTAGGAGAGAAAAAACATGTCGAAGTTGCTAAAAAGGTGAATATGTAGGGAAAGGAAAGTAAGGGATCATCCTCTATGACAATTTCTTCAGGGATTATGGCAACATGAGGCTACAAGGTTTATGATACCGATGAAAATCCTGTGTAACATACCTATCAAGTGATTGTTTTTGAATTGGTTGTTCACTCACTTATAATGTAAATTTTTTCTTCTGCGCCTCTTTTAACCAATTACACTTAGAAATATATAGTAACTTCAATAATCATTGTAATCACGATTGGATTTGATGGCCACTCTATGGATCATTCTATACTCTAACCTATACTTTCTACGACACTTAGCCATCCAAACATACATTGTCCACTTTACCAATATACTAATCACTTCTAACCATGATTTGTCATTTAATTTATAAGCCTTTATCCTTTGGATAATCAATGTAACACTGGTTGGGTTACCTCTTTGTATGTATTCGATGGCCATCCAATAGCTTGCTTATGCTTGCTATCATAATCATTAGTATGATTGCTACTATCCTTGATAACACACTTAGCACTCCATACATACATGGTCATCTTTACCATACTAATCCATTCTAATAATGATTTTCCATTTACTATATAAGTCTTTGTCCTTTGGATGATTAATGTAATAGTGGTTGGGTTATCTCTTTGTCTATATTTAATAGCTACCCCATAAAGTGCTTATGCTTGCTACCATACTCGTTGGTATGATTGCTACCCTACATTGTCCTTTTTATCATACTCATTAAAATGAGTGATACCATACATTGTCCTTTTTACCACACTCATTAGAATGACTCCTACCTGATCAATTGACAATGTAACTATACACTGACTTTATTGCTATGATTTGACATTGTAATAAACACTCAAACCAACTTTGACATTGTTATCTTATTTTATACAACGATAAAAAAAAAATATTATGTGGAAAAGATACACATTTTGACTGCCTCTCGTGCAATGGGACAGTTGCAAATTGAAAGATGTATTTAAAAATCAGCAGTCAAACCAACTTTGACATTGTAATCTTATTTTATACAAGGATAAAAATAATATTATGTGGAAAAGATACACATTATGAGTGCCTCTCGTGCAATGGGACAATGGCAAATTGAAAGCTGTATTTTAAAATCAAAATAGCTTAGCTTGGCCGTGAGTGATTCATTGGAGAAGACATCGTGGTTTAAATAAAATTTTATTGGTGGTATTTTCTTCATTTAAAAGAAGCTGAACTCTTATTTTTTTTTCCTACGCTGAGAACCTCTCTAAACTCACCAGCGGGGGCCAGCTTTAATATTGGAACAGGAGATACTCAAGTCTCATAGCTGGTTCCTGTCCTTGTCCCCTCACCATGAGGTTTGAACATGAGACCTCGTGGGGACCAAAACCTCTCTAAACTCACCAGCCGGGGCCAGCTTTAATACTGGAATAGGACATAATCAAACTCCATAGCTGGCTCCTGCCTTCGACCCCTTACCATGAATTTTGAACATGAGACCTCGTGGGGACCAAACCCCACCAAGACCAACTGATGTACATACTCTTCTATTATCAATATTGTATATGGGTAGGCTTCGGAATCTATCTCAGAGGAGGAAGTAAAAGCTGGCCCTCATTTGATTCATCATTGGCAACTACAACTCATTGATTTGACGTACAAGAAATTAAATGATGAACGTCTTCAATGTTATTCTTATTTGAGGTGTCTAATCAGGGGAGGATTTTTTTCTTATTTTCGACGGAGCAGGATAAGCGTTCACCAAATCGCCCCCGACTCGCCGGAATCCGGCAGATCAATTTTGGTGTAAATCATACTTTCGAGGAATTAAATCGTAATTTTAATCATTTGGGTAGTTTTAAAATGCCCGATTTAGTATAAAAAGAGCCAATAAGATTAGTAGAATTCCAAAATAATGAAATAAACAATTTCACAGCAAACATTTGACTGATTTTAATCAAAAATCGGCCGGAAAAACGGGGCGATTTGGTGAACGCTTATCCCACGCGATTTTGGACTGGTTTTTATCTGTTTCTAGAATATAAATTTTCAAGGATAAACCATCGTGTGTGGGCCCTGGGGGCTCTTGTACTCCTGTCCTTCAAAGAGGGAAGTCAAACCACAAATATTATAATTATCAGTTACGAATCACAACAGTGATATGGAGTCAAATCAAAAGGTTTGTCGGTTGGCCCTGATTGAAAAATGGGGATGATGGGCTCCATCCTTCCTGAAACGTGTTTTGTTATGTGCTTGTCTCTGATTGCGTAATTTGAACATCTGGGACGAGCAGACTATCAAGCCTGCGTTGCTGGTTCCACAGCGCATCACCATCCTTAATCACTCGCAGAGAGCAGAAGAGCAATTGGCCAGTGGGGGTCAAAATGAGGCGTACACAAGGTCAAGTACACGAACCAAATCTAAAAAGAGGTCTCTGGTCACCTGAGGAGGATGAGAAACTCATCAATTATATCACGAAGAACGGCCTTCTGGGCTGCTCCTGGAGTTATGTAGCCAGACAGTCTGGTAATTAATTAAACTCCCTCTTTCTCTCTAATTTCATTATTCTTTTCATTTTCTACTGAATATTTAGCAAACCTAGGTCACTTAGACAGATGCTTATTATAATACAATATATGCAGCAAGCCGATATCTGTGAGACGAGCAAGTGTTAATATTATTTTGTGAATGGGTTTTTGGGAGAGTTGACGTTTTTATTTCAAATTTTGGGTAGACTAAGGTTTATGTTTTGTTTGATGGACTAGAATGAGACAAGTGTACATCTATAAACAAGGATTATAAACAAGGATGAGACAAGTGTATCTATGAACAAAGATGAGACAAGTGTATTATTCAGATTGATTTTATGGAAGTGATTCCAAATTTTTAAATAAACAATTATATAAATATATATATATAAAAGTGGCAGCAATACATGGATAACTCATAGCTTATGAATGGATAACCAATAGTTGCATATAACTAGAAGAATGTGAGATTATATATATATAAAATAAGTGATAGTTGATAAATGGATAACAATAAGAATGGCACTGATAACATGTGGCTAGACATGGATACCTCAGAGTTAAACATATTTAAGTAGAATAATCGGAGGATAAATAAAATTCAAATTGTTTTCCATTCAATCACTATCTCTCAATCATTTAATCTTTATCAAGACTATTTAATTCAACCACAAACTATATAAATATGCTAATATATAAATGTAATATTAACTTAAAAAACAAAACATAAATCTCTGTTGTATTATGGAATCTCTGTTGTCTTATGGAAGATTGTAATGCTAACTGAACAAACACTGTGTTGTCTTCATCTCTGTTGTATTATGGAATCTCTGTTGTCTTATGGAAGATTGCAATGCTAACTTAACAAACAAAACATAAATATCTGTTGTCTTAGTGAAGATTTTCGAGTCTGCCGCTCTCTTTTATATATATGTATTGCTAATAAAAAAACCCCTAAATTCTATGTTGTTTCAGATCAAATCTTTTAACACTAATAAATCTGGATTATTATAGTTTTATTATTTGAACTTAGTTCTGTTTCATTTTCCAAGCACTATCATCTACACATACCCACTGGTGTTCTCTTAGTTCTGTTTCATTCTCTAACTAGTATCATCCAGACATCTCCACTCGTGTTATCTTATATGCAATGCAAACCTCTTGGCCCTCATAAGTCTGGGTTAATATAAATTTATTATTTTTTATTCCATTATCGCTGCCACTGGTTTTACAACATCTGAGTTTTCACTATGCAATCAAAAGACTAGAGGAGCATGTGCGTATACCTCTCATATTCTTCAATAGATTTGGTCATAGAAGTGAGCTAAGCTATAATTACAATATGGTCGTGAATAGAATGCAATGCACATACAGGTTTGCAGAGATGCGGAAAGAGCTGCCGGCTAAGATGGATTAACCACTTGCGCCCTGGCCTTAAACACAGGGCATTTTCACCTCAAGAAGAGAGATTGATCATACAGTTACAGTCCATTCTGGGTAACAGGTTCAGCTTTTTCCTACAGCCCTAGTCTCCTTTTTTCTGTTCTGTAATTTTTCTAGTTGTAATTGTTCTATCACATGAGATCCTGCTTGTCCGTCCATTAACTCTCTGTTATTCTTAGTAGTAATATTTCTATCATATCAAAACGTGTTGGTATGTGCAGGTGGTGTCAAATTGCTGCCAGTTTACCAGGACGTACAGACAACAAGATCAAGAATTACTGGAACTCTTGCATCAAGAAGAAGCTGCAGAAACACAGCCTCTCCTCCTCTTCGACCGACGCCAATGGCAAAGCTGACACAAAATCTAATATCCCATCCAAATACAATTCTACCAGCAATACCAAGTCAGTGGCTGCCCAGCGGTTGGACGTCATGCCTGAATTAGTGTACCAGCCATTTCTTCATAACAACTTTAATATTGTGACCAGTACAGAAAATCAGCAGTCTTGTCTTGTTGACGTACAAGAACAAGCACACGATGATCAAGGTCGTGAGTTTTCAATTGATTGGCACCCGACCAATAATCAGCCGATTTCTTATTCTCAGCAGTGGATTGATTCTACTTCTACAAACACCGGCCATGGGAGCTTCTCTCAGGCTTTTACATCTCCGAGTATGCAAGCCCAAGGCCATACTTATAAGTCTTCAGAAACACCGACATACGTTCAATTTATAGACTCGTGGACTGCATTGCCGCCTTATGAAACGCCCGATTGTGGGACGCTCACCTTCCCTGGTGTTGTTGGGATCAGCGACACAGAAAAAAATGAAAATGTTGGGGACGTTATCAATGAAAATGAGATCTTCTTGGATTATTCTTCGTTCTCAGCATATTCTTATGCAGGAATAACATCATGGAGCGCTAATTACCATTTAAATACATCTGATTTTACTGATGTGTATTTAGCAGCTTCTGACGCTGAGAACGTGGGAATCGGTATACTGGATGATAATGCGAGACAGGCTGAATGAGATTTAAACTACCCATCCATCAGGCCCGCCACTTAATTTGCGCTCCCAATTCTTCTGCGAATGTAATAAATGATAGCTGGATTCTTCACATTTCCAATTTCCTGATCCGGTGCATAAACGTATATTCACAATTCTACTCCATTAAATATATGTCATATTTCTACGTTACGTCAGTTGTTCACGTCTTCAATGTACGTCATCAATTGCGTTTTCAGTGAAGCGAGGGACCTAGGGCGTAGGATAAAAGACAACTAAACTTCTGGGCTTTTCGGTGGATTTTTCGTGAAAATAATTTTGTTAGCAATTTGACAATTTTAGTAATCACTTTTATTTATTTATTTTAAGCAATTTGAAAATTATAGTTATTTTTTAGAGTTTAAAAGTTTAATTTTAAAACTATTCAAATCATCAAATCATTATTTAAACGAAGAATTCTAGTGGATAAGGTCATGTAATTGTCCAACTAAACATAAATTAGATACCCTAAAACTATAGATTACAATTTTTTAACATTTCTACTCTAAAAAGTTTGCACAGAGATTTGATTTCTTTAGATGCTTGGTAGATCTCTTTTAAGATGGATCTACGCTGGTTATTTACATGTCAAAAGTAAGATAACTTCCTAAAATTAAAGGATTTCATTGATAAACTGTAGGCACCATTTAATCCTACTAGTGTAAAAAACAACTAAAACACTAAGTTTTCTAATAGATTTTTCATAGCAACTTATTAAAATTGTTCTTATAAATAGTTATTTTTACAATTTTGCAATTTTAATAATATATTTTAAATTAAATTCCTGTTTTTAAAACTATGTAGATCACCTAGATTACAATTTAAACACTTTAAATTGAAATTTCAACTAAAAAAAATAGTTGGAAGGGTTTTGATGAGGGCTTATACCGCTCTTAGTCAAGTCAAGTAGCCTACCTTTTTTTCAGAGGAAAAAATACCAGTCTTTGTTATTCAGATGAATGAAAAGACATCATTTACAAATCAGAATGATGACTGATAACAACAGATCCTTCTCATGCAAGACATAGAAAGACAGTAATAGAACAACAATACAAAAGATAAAGTATGATCGTAGCAGACTTTTCTCATCATCCCTGAATAAATCAGGTCAGAAATGATATATGAATCGAAGGTGAACTGTAAACAAACAATCAGAGCATAACAGGCTGGCAGAGTGGACTCAAACTGATCACTAGATAATCTATCATCTGCTGAAAATGCTGATTAAAATGTAGAATCAGCAGCTCTAAAAAAGAGCAATATTGCCTTGGTTAATAACCAAGCCATCCATAATTTCTGAAAAAGAGACAAAACCCATATCCAGTTGCAAAGCTTTTTTTGAGAGTTCATCCGCCAGCGAATTATGATCACGATATGTGTGTTTAAAGATCACCGGAGGGGACATTTGGAGCATATCTCTTATGTCTTTACACCAATGCATCAGAAATGGAACATCAAGTGCTGAATATCTGTTAATCCATGAAATGATAACAAGGGAATCGCCATATATCAACTGCAAAGGAATTCCCATCAAAAGCCCTACTCTTAGAATTGCCCAAAGAGCCAGCAACTCCGCTCTGGTGTTTGTGCTTATTCCACATCCCATACAAAAATTATAATGATGAGAATCATTGATAAAGATCACAAAACCTGAGCCTCCCAGGTTTTCCACAGCAGCACCATCAAAAAATCCACAAGGGAAACTTTTTTCCGGAACAGGACCAGGATTACGAGATTTGTGCAAAATTAAAGGCACAAGGTAAGTTTTTATCAGACCTTCAATCCTAGAAATCAGGGCCGAGAACGATGGATTCCTACTTTTAAATAAGCAATAATTTCAGAGATTCCAGATTCCCCAAACGATAAACAATGGGAGATATCTAAACTGAGCAGATCGTGCAGAAGAGGTAAACCACAGGTCCAAAAAAGAATGAACCGAATTATAAGCTGGAAAAGAGCACTTGAACCTCTCCTCAAAATGATTATAGATACAAACAGAGAAGGGACAGCGAAAAAATAAACGATGAATATCTTCCATATTGTCTTCACAAAGGACACAACGACTAGGTCCACTGAAACCTCTGCTTTGTAAATGCTCCCAAGTTAATATCTTTCCTCTAATAAATAACTAAATGAAGCATTTTAATTTTAGAGGAATATTCAAAGACCATAAAATTTTCAATACAGAATCATTATTCTCTGAACAGATATTAGAGAAAATGCATTTATAACCTTTAGCTGCACTTAAAGCCCCTGTAAAATTGTTGTGAGACCAAAGAATTGAATCATTTTGATTAGAGAGATGAATGCGACCATAATCAAATCCTCTAATATAATTATCCCAAACAGTTTTCCATTCTCCAGTAAGATCAAGTTCTGCAGAAGAGAACTAGTAACCTGTGGCGAAGGAGGTTTGGTTATGAGCTTGAGCAAGGGTGCAGATGCCAAAATCCTCTAAATAATCTCTCAGGTCTCTTGGCAGTACAAAGGAAGATCCCAAGCCGATGAGCGGGTCTGCACCCAAGCTGATGGATTCACCATTTCCCACTTGCCAAATGATGCCTTTGCCAATCCAAGGAATGGTAGATATAAATCCCCTCCATATAATTGAAGCATTCCTATAATTGAAATTCTTTTCCTTGAACCATAAATGCAAGGACTTATTTTTCAGATACTTGACAGCAATAAGAAGATTCCAAATACCTTTGCTATTTAAAGCAAGCCAAAATTTTTTCATTCTCAAGGAGAGACTAAAGCTAAGAAGATGTTTAATTCCCCAGCCACCATGAGAGGTAGGACGAGCCAAGAGTTGCCAGTCCACTAAATGGAATTTTTTAGCCTTTGATGAAGAGCCCCAAATAAAAGAAAAAATCAACTTTCTGAGTTTGTCTAAAATTGATCTTGGGATCGGAACTAGAGCCATCCAATAAACTGGTATGCTTGATAAAACAGAGCAGATAAGGACAAGACGACCACCCATGGAGAGAAATCTATTAGTCCAATGAGAAATTTTATTTTCAAATTTTAAAACCAGCCAGAGCCAATCCTTAACCAAGTAACCTGAAGGCTTTAGAAAGTAGCCAAGATAACCAAACCCTTTTCGAATATTTTCCACTCTGAAGGGAAGAATGTCAGTAATTCTATGAAGAATGTCCTCATTCAGGTCATTTTGGAGGAAAATAGATTTGTTCAAATTGATACTCATACCTGAGGCCTCACAGAAGATATCGAGAATGGCTTTGAAAGCTAACCACTCTTCAAAAGATCCCAGTCCAAATAGAATTACGTCATCTACAAAAAGTAGATGAGTGAGAGAAAACTGATAGAAGACTCTGATTCCTTTAATCTTTCCATTCCGCTTAGCATCCTCTATCAACCGGCTAAGCCCTTCTATTACTAGAATAAACAAGAGGGGGGATAGGGGGCAGCCCTACCTGATTCCCCGAGAGGCAAAAAAGAAAGTAGAAGGAGAGCCATTAACAAGGACAACAAAATTGGCTGAAGAAATGCATCCCATAATCCAGTTTACCCCTACAAGGGGAACCCCAATTTGAATGAGAATGAGACGGATGAAAGTCCAATTAACTCTGTCAAAGGCTTTGGATAAATCCAATTTAAGAATAAGATCACTCCTTTTTCTGGAATTGACAGTGTGCAGAACCTCTTGAGAAATGGCTATGGATTCAAGGATTTGGCGATTTTAAAGAAAACCAAATTATTAAGGAGAGAT
The DNA here is from genome assembly GCA_001517045.1 of Pseudotsuga menziesii. NCBI lineage: Eukaryota > Viridiplantae > Streptophyta > Pinopsida > Pinales > Pinaceae > Pseudotsuga > Pseudotsuga menziesii. The sequence goes on from LPNX011149712.1 coordinate 432,645, forward strand.
AGATTCATCAAGGAAGGGCTTAAGCCTCATTGCAGCAACTTTAGAAATGAGTTTATAAACTAGATTGCAGAGAGAAATGGGGCGAAAGTCTGCAAAGGTGACAGGTAAGTCAATCTTCGGGATAAGAGTAAGAAATGTAGAATTGAGAGCATGAGACACTCTGCCAGAGGTTCTGGAGGACTCTACTATATTGACCAGAGAAGGGCCCAAAAGGTCAAAGAAAGTCAAATAGAACTCAACCGGCCATCCATCCGGGCCTGGCACTTTATCTTTTTTGAAGAGTTTCAAAGCCTTTTCAACTTCCAAAATAGTGATCGGATTGGTAAAAGCTTCTGTCTTTTCTGGGCTGATAAAAGACGGAAAAAGACGAATAATCTTAAGCTGAGCTTCCAGATTAGTCAAATGTTCATCTTCAAATAAGGACTTGAAATACCGAATACCAAAATCTTTTAGACTTTTATCATCTGAAACACAATTGCCCAACTCATCTTGAAGACTCCCGGAATCACATTGTGGTTTCTGCGAGCTGAAGCCACCGCATGAAAAAACTTTGTATTAGCATCCCCTTTTTTCGCCTAGGTAATTCTGCTTTGAAGTCAAGTAGCCTACCTGATATTAATATATACAAATGATATTGTTTTAAAACAAAATCGTAATATGATGAATATTCGCTTTGCTGCTTTTTCAGGCACAATATGATGAATATACACTTTGCTGCTCTTTCACGCACAACATAGGTTTATTAGCTACAAACCACACTCATAAACGAAATTGTCGTTCTCAAAAATATAGAGTCCAGCTCGAAGTTTAAGAAACGTTGCGAGATGCTTGACTTTAAAAACAAAATTCCATAGCTTCTTGGCATGTATATATGCTTATTTATTATTTAATAGAAAAAATTCTAAAACTTAAAATATTTTTTTAATTTTAAACTTATATTCTTTTAGATATATGAATTCTATTTTTTAATAATGATTTTTAATAGAATAATATTTTTTAAAAAGGTAATACATTTTAAATTAATAAAAAAAAATTCTTCAGAAAGTTAAAAATAGAACATTTGTAATGAATTATTATTTATTAATAAAAGACACTGAAGGGGGACAAAAGTGGAAATAGTTGTTGAAGAGTGTTTACTAAGGAACGAGGAAAATACAAGTGGATGAAGCTACTCAGTGAGAACTCAAGATGCAGGAGGCATCATCCCTCAAAAAATCAGGTCACAACTCGTAGTTGAGTGCTAAAGAGCAGGAGGTTCATAAATGACCAAGTCCTAGGCAAAATACTAAATAATACTATGTCCATAAGCAAGTACGAGACTAGCATTAGATGGGGATTAAATCTGAGAATGCAAGAGATGTCACATTGAAGGATTTTGCTTCCGTGGTTCAAAGAACATGCTCTGAGGTTCTAGAGCAAGTAACTTCGATGCTCTCGGAGTTGGTTGGGAGGAACAAATTTTCCTCTTTTGTTTTCCTAGTGGTGCCATGTTCTTATTCTATGTTTTAAATTTACAGCAGGTTGTTTCATTCTAGATCTGGAATTGTTAATGTAGCGCCTAATATGCATCATCGGTTAGTCTAACATTGTTCATTAGTTTAAATTATGTTAAGTTTTGATTATATTTTATAAATGTTCAAGGACATTTATGCAAGTTCTTAGATCGGGCATCCATACCTGAGTTAGGAATTTCTCTTAATGTTAATATACTGGAATCGAATTTTGTATTTAATAGATATGTTATTGATTTATATCTATTTCTTTCCTATGTGACATATTTAGTTTTAATGTATTTTTATATACTCTTTTACTTCTTATTATTTTTATACGTCGTAAGTTAAAACTGTTAGTATGTAGAATAACCAGATTTGCTAATGGTTGTTAGTATAAATCTAAATATCTCATCTTTTGAACGTCCAGTGAGGAATAACTTCTATTCCATTTTCCAAAACATCAAGATTATACGAGTATACAGTTGAATATATAATCTAGTTAATTACATATCTAGAATCGTAATCATATATAATCATAGAATTTGAATCAAATATAGAACAGATCCTGTATAAACTTACAACACATTCTACAGAGATAACCACCTACAGATTAAACATAATTAATATATAAATAATCCTTTACGGGTCCAAGTAAACAACCATAATCGGATCAAAGATCTAAGTAAACAATCATAACCAAAATATCGAATCCTATATCTAAGTATGCCTTTATATGAGGGCCACCAAGATTTAAATAGTAAGATTATGTGTAATTATAAATCAAATCCAAACCAGAATCGCAAGCATACACACTCATTGTTGAAACTATGATTCCATATCAAACTAAATAAAAAAAGTAAATCTTCTCTTTCCAAGGACTGCCATTAAGCCCATCGATGATGACGGTCGAGCATTAATAAAAGAGACAGTCCACTAATAAATCCGAACCAAATCCTTGCAGATAAGATAAATTTAAAACCCCATTTTTATTCATAAATTACTCCACAGGAAATTGTAGACCCTACGGGTTGTAATAAATTAATGGGCGTAAGTTCATCTAATGGCTACCATCATTTATGCTAAGGATAAGCACAAAAAAATAATATAGTGGCTAACCGGTGCCGCTTAGAACGCTAAAGTCTCAAACAGGTTTTTAATCTACTTCATACTCCATTGCATTAAAGATGAAGTCATCCTTAAAAGCATGAATTATCCAATGTGTTCATGGTCGTAATACCATCGAGAAATGGAAGCCATTAAATTAAATAAAACAATATACAAGCATAACTACAAGCAAAACTCATAGCATAAATAGCACCGAACCTAGGGTCAGGTCCTTACTTATTCATTCAAATCGCTTACGCAGAAGTGGTTGTAAGACCATCCAGGATGGCTTCCAGCTTCATTTTCTTAAAGCTACTGCTAAAACTGTAAGAGTATGGGAGTAAGTCCATCTGTGATGGCACCCAAATCTTATCAAAAGGATTAAAAACAATTACAGTACATCTAAGATCATTGCTAAGGTAGAATGGCTGCAAAGCCTTTGCAAGGTAAGTTTAAACCCTAAAGTTTTTACAATTGCAACACTTTTAAAAAAAATGGAGGAACTTATCTTAATAACTGGTGTGGCTTCCTCTCTCGGCCCTTATGTTCATACCCAGTGTTACCTGCAAATAAATATCTACTCCAGTCAGTGAATGTGGACTGAAGCCATAGTAAAAAGAATAATAAATGAAGGGTTTTAAGCATAGTAAACCTGGGTGTTGAAAAACACAGGCCTAGGAGGAGGTGACATTGTCTCCTGCCTCTCCAGTGCCCTCCACCTACAATAAGGATAAGTTACAATCAAAACCTAGTAATTTGGACATTACAAGTAAAAGATTTTTTTAAAACCGTTCTTAAACTTACCTTGGGGAATTCACAGAGAGGTCCAGGGGTCGGTTCCTCTGGGGTACACTTATCCATCCTCTTCTTGCAACTTCAATTGGTTAGTAATACTTGCAATTTGTTTTTTTTATCAATTGTTTGAGCCCTAGCTGATATTGCGTTGTGGAGAAGGGTTACCTAGTAAAGAGGTAGCGACATTTCGAAATGGATGACCAAGCTCGTGAACGTGGAGCAACAAGTTGCAAATGACCTTTGAGGTCATGATTAAACACACAAGTACCTTAGCATGGAACCATTTCATCGCAGTTAAACACAGGAAGCGGTTACACCAGAAAAGAAAATAAAAACCAAATTTTCACCATTGAACAGAGAAGAGCTCGACTCTCTCTTCCTCCACAGATGAAACAAACTAAATGAAGGGTTTGGAAAATTTTCCAACACAATTAAAACTTTGCCTAAACCCTAGCGGAAAATATTGATAGATGAGTGACCGATATGAGGTATTGAATCCCATGTGGAAACCCTTGATGCGCTGTCAACTTGCAGTGGGGACATGCCTTTATCCAAAAGTCAACTAAGGACATAAAATAAATCTCGGTCAAAAAAATAATGGAGTATAATCATTTCCCAAATCGTTAGGATATTGGTAAGAACCATAACATAAACAACCATTTCCACAACCATGTAAACCAACACCTATAGTATATTAACGTTGCAACCCTTGGATTAATACCAAGCTTTTATTTATATGAAAAAAACTTTACACTGCCTTATACCACCACACCTTAGGACTAAAGTCCTTACACCTTCAAACCATGAGCTTAGGTTATGGTAAGGCCATTGGCCTCTAACCCTTAAGTAAAGATTTTATTACATTATGGATGGTATCAAGACTAGGGTATAGTCTCCCAATCCTTAGGGCTACTAAGCCCTAGTAAAAACTAATGAAATAAACAAGGAAACTGTAAACATAACTTTTTGGGCATAGCTCAATGTAGTAAATGAATGGCCTTCACCTCAATCGACAAAAAATGGCATAGTAAGTAAATAAGGAAATGATTAACCGACATAAGCATCATTAATTTAACACATGAGTAAATTGTTGCGAAAGAATTATAAATCACTCTTTATTCTTTTGAATGTAATATTTTGTTTTTATTTTTTTTACGAATTTTTGAGGTGTATTACACAATGGTATCAGAGCATGGTTACAACACTAGTCTTGAACCGGATCAACACTAAAAATGATAAAGAAACTAGAAAAAAATAATTTACTTTATTTTCTGGTTTAATTCTCTTATGAAAAAGAAAGAGAAGGATAATTGTATTTCTGCATAAAAAAGATGGCAGATGCAGGGATGTTAGTAGAAGAAGAACTTCACCTGGAAAATCCTTTAAATAATGAAGAGGGTAATTTAAGGGATGGGGATATATAGGTAAACTTGAACAAAAGTCAAGATAACGAATCCAAACTACAAAGTACTGTTAAGGAATTAAGATCGTAAATAAGAAAATTTAAGGAGGATAATGAATGAATCCTAAAAGCTCAAGAGGAATTAAATACTATTTTATTAGTTAAAAAAACATAACGACGAAAAAGAAAAAATAAGGAATCTGAACATATCGTACTAACAAATACACCTTACAAACGTAAGGGAAGGAAAATGGAATTTTTTAGTCATAAAATTGAAACTTCCAGTGAAGAATCAGTCAAACATCACTCAAGAAAACAACAATATTCAAGCGAAAGTAGTGATGAAAATAAAAATAAAAAGAAGTACAAACCCTATGTTTAAAAAGGAAATCTCTAGGGAGTTTAAAAATATTAAACCACCAATGTTTAATGGTGAAATTGAGAAAAGAGAAGAAGTGCAAGCCTGGTTGTTGGAAATGAAGAAGTACTTCCAAATATACAATTATTCTGACGAATTAAAAGATAAAATGGCCATCGATAATCTGACTGGAAAGGAAGAGATGTGGTGGAAGAATATAAAAAAGGTAAAGGGAATAAATGAAATATATGTAACCTGGAAAACTTTTAAAAATCATTTTAAAAGAAAATATCAGCTGGAACAGTACTACGAATAGAAATCCAAATATTTTTGTGAGTTAAGACTAGGAGCTATGACTACGAAAGAGATCTGCAGAAAATTTCTGATCCTACTTCATTACATACCTTACATAATTGATGAAAAACCTAAGATAAAACGTTTTCTCAATTGTTTTGGTATCATGTTCAAAGAACGGATTAAGTATGACAATAAGAATATGTTGGGGGAAGCAATGAAAAATGAAAATTTTTGTTACGACCAAAATAAAAATAAAAGAGAAAGTGTACCAACTTGGAAGAATAAAATGAAAAATAACTTTGATCCAAGAAAGAAACATAATAAATTCCACAAAAACATAAGGAATAAATATAAAGGCCCATTAAAGGAAATTTGGGGTCTAAAATGGTCCTTATAAGAAAATGCACCAACAATACATTTTATGAGTTAGAATTCAGGAACCAATAGAATTTCAATAAAATGAGTCAATCATAATGGTTGAATTGACATATTTGTCATAAAAGAAAACTATTTTTTTGTTCGTATTTTCGACATATCTCCCTGTGTTTTTACTTAAATTCTGAGCGGGAGAGCTCGTTGGATGCGGAATTTAATTCTGCATCCAACGAGTACCCACACTACATACTTTTGAGGGACCTTGATACCCCAAAAATAAGAAATCCCTGAAAAATGTGATGATGATGTCATCATCACATTTTTTTAGGTATTTCTTATTTTTTGGGTGGTGAGGTCCCTCAAAAGTATACAGCGTGTGTACTCGTTGGATGCAGAATTAAATTCTGCATCCAGTGAGCTCTCCTGCTCGGAATTTGAGCAAAACCACAGGGAGATATGTTGAAAATACGAACAAAAAAGTAGTTTTTTCATTCTTCCTCCAAAATTAATAACTATTATTTTATTATTTTCCTTAGGAGGCCCATTTTAGACCTTAAATTTCCACTAATCGATATCAAGGAAATAACTACAAAAATTTTAAGCCACAGAATTTTGCAGAAAACAAAGATATTTATCAACAAAAAATTTAAGAAAATAGTTTTGGGATTATAGGTCCTCTAGATCAACCCAACTACCACACACGGGAAAAATCAGACACTTCACTTTGGAACTGGACTTATTTCTGTATCTTGCAATGATTCCAATTGACCATGAATTCTATGCTCAACCAAAATTCTCTTCAATGTTACAACATTCTCATGATGCACATTGCATTTTCTTTTTTCTTTCTTCAAAATTTATGTTTTTATTTTATCTTTATCCTCTATTGTTGCTATTGTTCCTCTACTTCCTTATCTATAGTCTCTGTCCTCCTTTTCCCCTAGGTTTCCACCAACCTTGCATGTCCTTGTCACCTTTTTGCAACACTTGTCCAAATTTTCATTAACTTCTTAATCCCATTTTTAACTTCAAAACCATGTTCAAGGAATTAATTTGGGAGAGTATGGGTTTATCAAAATTATAAGTTAAGAAGGCTTAAATAGAGTCATACTTAGGTTTTAGGATCTATACAAATCCCCCCCTCACTAACCTAGGTGAATACATGAGTCGTCGTTTGTTAAGCGTGTTGGATCTGCCACTTCCAACTTAAATTTTAATATAACAAAAAAATTACAACATGAGTTATGCCTTACAGACACTCATAGTCTTTTACAAAATTACAATAACAAAACAATGGGGTTTCAAACTAGGGGTGCAGTTACAGAAACAATTAATACCCCATGAATTATACAACCATTAGACATGCCTTTCCAGCACTGGGAGGAAGTCTCAATGGATTTCATCACAAGTCTAACCAATTCAAAAGGAAATAATGCTATTACGGTTGTTGTTGATAGGCTCATGAAGTATGCATATTTCTGTACACTATCTCACACTTTTAGTGCAAATATAGTAGTTGCAACCTTTATGGAAATAGTTCAGAAGTTACATGGAAATCCAAACATCTTTTTATGTGATAGAGATCCAATTTTCATTGGAAAATTTTGTATTGAATGATTCTATTGTTTGGATACCCAATTGGCTCACAATCCATCTTAGCATCCTCAATAAGACGGTTAAAATGAGATAGTGATAAAATGTTTGGAAGGCTATCTTTGTTTCTTTGCATATGATAAAAAAACATAGCGGGGGGAATAGTTAGATTTAGAAGAATGGTGGTATAATAATCCCTTCCATACATCATAAAAAATGTCTCCATTTATGTCACTTTATGGGTACCAACCTCCATTTATCACATCTCCCTTCAAAGGAAAATCTAAAGTTCAATTTGTGGAACATCATCTTGAGCACGAATAAGAAGTTCCTCGAATACTTAAGGACAACCTGGCTATGTCACAAAACATGATGAAACAACAAGATAATATGTTAAATTTAATGAAGCATAGGATATTCAGGCCTACATGAATTCAATGAGAAAAGAAGGTTGCATAAGAGAGATAAGAATTCGGTAAAGACTGATCAATAATTCATGACAAATTACACACACGTCAGACCATTATTTGGAAGAATCACATTACATAAATTAATTAATATATTGTATGCAATACAATGGTGTTACAAATAGGATAATTTGAATTCCTAAGATAGGATTCAAATATACCAACCTCGATTGACTCTGGAGCTAACTCGGTGTTGTGAAATCACCACTAGAGATCACTAATGCAACTCCGGTTCGCTAAATCAATTCACAACTAGTTAATTGATGTATGTAGGTGAGAAAATGAGCCCTACCTCCCTTAATTCATGAAAACTAGTTCTAGGATGAATGGGAGTGAAATAACTTATAGGAATTAGAGAATAACTAAACATAATTGAACATCGACTAGGGTCAACTACTGGAGACTGTTGGTGGCACTTAGAGAGGGTTCCTAAATTATAGGGATTGGTCCATGGAGATCCTTAATTCATAAAGATAGGAGAATTGAGTGGTAGGTGTCCCCAAGTCAGTCCCCCATGCACTAATGAAGTGGTAATGACCTCATAATCTAGGAAAATAAAAATAGATTATTGTGGCCAAGGGAGAATTAATTAATAATTCCAACACCCCCTTTAAACCTAACTTGGAAAACCTAGGCCTTGGAAACTAAGACCAAAGGTCACACATACAATCTAAATGTAAAAATGACTTCTTCACAAACCAAGGAAATGGGAAAATACTCATGGAAGCACCTCCCCCCTCAAAATAAGAAGAAAGAAAACCAGGATCAAGCATTCATATCAAGAGAAAATTTCTTCTTGAACAAAAAAACTTGAAAAATATTTTTGGAATGTGCATCTCTGTGGACTAGTAATGCAATGTAATGGTCCTTGTGTGCACTAGTTTCATGGTACTATGCATGGGAACCTCTCCACCTTCTTCCAATTCGATGACAAGTAGGAGAAGAAATGTTTCCTTTGTCTCTTCTTTCTAGAGGAAGAGTGACACGATCCAATTTGTTCTTCAGTGACAAGAATTGTTGATCAGACCTTACCATCATGTAGCATCTCGATGGGGGTTTGTATCACCTCTCTGGAAGAAGTGAAGATGCTTGACATAACGCAAGTCTCTATTTTTAAAACTTAGATATTGTTCTCATCATGTCAAATGACACTCCAATGATGTTCCTCGCTTCCTTAATAACTTTTGTGCCCATTTAGGCCTAGGATTAGGAGTAGGGATTGGATCTGGATATAGATACGATTGAAATTCATCTTCAATTCCATAAACTGATTCAACCTTGTTCCTTGCTTTATATTCTGAATATGAAACATTAATGGAAAAATTATCATATGAAAAAGGTTTAGGTAGGATGAATATAACTTCCCTTTCAAATGGTAGCTGATATGGCACTGGATCTGAGTATGCAAGAAAGTGTGAGAATTCATATGCCTTGGAGGCATGGTTTGCAACACCTTTCTCTATAAGCTTCCCAGTTGATATATTTGAGATCTCCACCGAGTCAGGACTAAATACCGCTCACTTTGGTGAGCCTGTACGATTCATTTGGTATAGATACAACAAATTTGCTTCTAAGGAGGGCACATAGAGTACATTCTTGAACACTCCATGCTATAACTTGATTGAACCCTTTCCTTCAAATTGGATTTGAGTGTCATCTCCCATGTGAATACTTGGAAAATCAGTAAGTTGTAATAAAGATAATGATTATTTGGATGCAACCATGTGTTTGGAGGATCTTGAATCAATCAAGAAGGCATGTGATTTTTAAAAACCATCCTTTAGTGCATGGAATATCACCATCACGATATTCAGTATTGTCTCTAGAGTCAGCCTTCGTTACTCCTTCAAGGAGTGTTGAAGGCCTGGTTTGTAGGTTGTTGGATAAAAACTACTAGGCAATCAACAGAAGGAAAAAGTCCAACTAGAAAGGCTTCGAATCAATCCCATGTAGAGACGATCCTATCCCTGAGTTGTTAAGGATGACTAATTCATATGGATACAAGTCCTCCACTTACACAAGGGTTTGTCAGATCAACAAGATTTGGGCTTAGGACAAATGAGTAAATATTCAAAGTAACTAATTCCTAGACTAGCTGCTTAAGAAAACTTAAACAAGTTGATAGGTGGACTTGAGATTGAATAGCTGCAAAAGACAATAGGAAAAAGAAATTAATTGATCAAAATACAGACATGCATTAGAGGAAATTTCAACACAAAATGGGCCTCCTATGGAAAATTAATAAAATAATAAAATAATATTTATTAATTTTGGAGGAAGAAAAGAAAAAACTACTTTTTGTTCGTATTTTCGACATATCTCCCTATTTTTGTACTCAAATTTTGGTCGGGAGAGCTCCTTGGATGTGGAATTAAATTACACATCTAACGAGTACCCACTCGACATACTTTTGACGAGCCCCGTTACCCTAAAAACAAGAAATATCTGAAAAAACGTGATGATTATGTTATCATCACGTTTTTTCAGATATTTCTTGTTTTTGTGGTAGCGGGTCCTGTCAAATTATGCCGAGTGGGTACTCGTTGGATGCGGAATTTAATTGCACATCCAACGAACTCTACCGATCGAAATTTGAGTAAAAACATAGGGAGATATGTCGAAAATACAAACAAAAAAAGTAGTTTTTTTATGATACCTATCCCTAAATTTATATTAAAAAATTGTTTAAGAGGTGCTCCCTTTTTTAATTTTAAAGCATTTTGATTGGCTAATACATGATGACATGGAATTTGTATTATTTTTAGAAGGCCCATTTTAAATTGAAATTTCCTCTAATGCAAATTAAGATCAATTTCTTCGACCAAGTTCAAACAAATCTTATACAAAACATTGCATAAACTTTATTAAAATGTTACTTATATACAACTTGTCCAAGAGGAAATACTAATTGACAAATTAGTAACAGATATTGATAACTAATCATTAGATGTAAAATATCATGTAGATCAAACAAAAAAATTAGTTTATCATACATTCAACATGTCAATTGTGTACAAAAAATCGATACATAGATCAACACATCAACAGATATAACCAATGATCATCATGCCATGAAGTTGGAAGAATGACTAAAATTCATTAAAGACATTTAATGAAGAACCATGAAACATAGCATAAAAATGACTGCAATTTTAATAATTTGCAAAGAATTACAAGGTACAAAAGTTACAAACTTTCTTGTTATGCAACTTGGTAGTATATTCTTCAGTATACTCCTAGGCCTAATCTCCAAAATCCCCCCCTCTACATGGAAAAACTCTTCCCTTTAAATAATATTACAAATTTTACAAAAAAGGAAAATTACCAAGATGCGGGATTACAAAATAAAACAGTTTTAAGATTTTCCAAGGGCAAAATACCACTTGGAATCTAAGTCCATCAAGTAATCAATATCCTGATACTTATGTTGCTTCAAATGCACTTTCGCTCTCAATATTTGGGATGCAATATCCCTGTTCTTGAATTTCCTGGTAGCCTTGTAAGTAGTTTTAAGAGGAATAAAATGTGCTACTTTGCTTAACTTATCTACCACTACCATAATAGAGTCATTTTGATTTTGATTTCTGGGCAGTCCAGTAATAAAAGCTAAGCTAATCACTTCCCATTTCCAGCTAGGAATAGGTAAAGGTTGTAGCAGACCAGCTAGATGTTGGTGTTCGGTTTTCACCTGTTGACAGTCTAAACACTTAGCAATGTATTCAGCTACTTCAACTTTCATATTGGGCCAAAAATATTCTTTTCTTAGCATGGTTACAGTCTTTTGATAACCTGGGTGTCCTGAATAAGGTGTTTTATGGACTTCGTCCAGAATTAACAACTTAACCTTAGACACATTAGGCACATACAGTTTATCTTTAAATAATAAAAATCCATTTTCATTTAAACTATAACCTTTTATTAAGCTTTCTGTAGGTTCTTCCTTAGCTGTAATTTGCAATTTCTGATAATTTTCATCTTGTTTTACCCCTTCTTTAAGCTGTTCATTTAAATCTAAAACGTAAGTCCTGATTGCTGCTGTAAAGTTCAGCTTGGCGTTTCTGCTTAATGTGTCAGCCACCTTATTTTCCTTACCCTTTATATGCTGGATTTCAAAGTCATATTCACTTAAGAATGCCAACCACCTAGCTTGTCTAGGGTTTAAATTAGGCTGATCTAGAAGATATTTCAGTCCTTTATTATCAGTCATTAGAATAAATTTTTTGCCTATTAAATGATATCGCCACATTTTTAAGGCATGTATTACAGCTGCTAGTTCTAGATCATAAGTTGTGTAATTATTTTCATGAATTTTTGATTATCTAAACTCATAGGAAATGACATGCCCTTCTTGATTCAAAACACCGCCTAAGCCATCATTACAGGCATCGGTGCATACTAGGAAATCCTTATTTGGATCTACTATTCTTAGAATAAGTGCACTAGTCAAAAGAGTTTTTAACCTCTTAAAACTTTCTTCACACTTCAGGTTCGAGTCAAATTTATTTCCTTTCTTTTGTAAGGAAGTTATCGGATCTTCTATCCTTGAAAATCCTTCAATGAATCTCCAGTAATAACCGGTAATTCCCATGAACGACCTAACATCCGTTACATCTTTAGGAACCGACTAATCTTCGATTGCCTAAATCTTCGATTGCCTAAATCTTTTCAGGATCTACTGAAATTCCTTCCTTAGTCACTAAGTGACCTAAGTACTGGATTTCATCCTTAAAGAAGTCACACTTACTAAACTTCACGTAGAGTTGTTGTTCTCGCAACTCTTGTAAAACTATTTTTAAGTGTTCTTTATGTTCTTCTTCCATTTTAGAGTAAATTAGGATGTCGTCGATAAAAACGACCACAAACTTATCTAAATACTTATGCATTATATTGTTCATTAAGCACATAAAGACAGTTGGGGCATTAGTAAGCCCAAATGGCATTACGACAAACTCATAGTGTCCATATCTTGTTCTAAATGCTATCTTGAAGATATCTTCATCCTTAATTCTTACTTGATGATATCCTGACCTCAAATCTATCTTCGAAAACACCGTGGCTCCACGTAGTTGATCAAACATATCATCTATGCGGAGCAACAGATACCTATTTTTAATAGTCATCTTGTTTAGTTGACGGTAGTCTATGCATAGTCGCATAGTTCTGTCTTTCTTTTTAACAAAGATGACCGGTGCCCCCCAGGGAGACACACTAGGTCGAATGTACTTTTTATCAATTAACTCTTTTAACTGTGATTTTAGCTCATTAAGTTCTAAAATATTCATTCGATAAGGAGCCTTCGAACTAGGTACCGCACCTGGTACCGGTTTAATGGTAAAATCCAATTCCCTTCTTGGAGGTAATCCTGGAATTTCTTCTGGGAATACATCAGTAAATTCTTTTAAAACAGAAATATTTTCTATTTTTAACTTATCAGTTTTAGTTTTACCTTCCTCATCTGTAATAGTTACTGCACAGGCTTTACATCCTGTTCTAACAGCTCTTTTAAGTTGTAAAGCAGAAATCTTCCTTACTATAGTTTTTCTAGGAATACCCTTAACCTTTACTGGTTGTCCATCACTATTTAAGCATGTAAAAGTTTTATCGTAACAGTTCAAAATTACTTTATGCTATTCTAACCAATCCATACCAATCAGCAAATCATATGAGCCAAGTGGAAAAACATTAAGCTTAACTGTAGTTTTAAATTCATCCATAAGTAAAGCAAATTCTTTCACAAAACAGGTTACTTTTCTTTTTTTCCCAGTGGCTAATTGAACTAACCAAGAATTCTCAAACTTATTGATAGACAACCTACATTTTTCCACTATCTGAGGTGCAATGTAACTGAGACTAGATCCTTGATCAATTAAAATGGTTACAGAGGTCTGATTAATCATACCTTCTACTTCCACCATGGAAATCTGATAGTCAGCTTGGCGATTTTCCAAAGCTGCATTAATTCTGGGCATGCTCCTCGCTAGTTCCCCAACGATCATCTCCTCCTGCACAGTATGAATATTATTGACTGACTTTTTCTGGTTTGGACAGATCGAGGCATAGTGCGGGCCATTACATTCCTAGCACTTAACAGGCTCTTTACGTTCAAAACTCTTGGTAAAATTTCCATGGTTATTTGCAGCTTCCTTGCCCTTAAAATTATTCAAATTATTGGAAGTACCATTCCTGTTTCCCTGGAAATTCTTGTTGTTAGAATAATTTTTGGTTTTATTATTCTTGAAATTCCTATGAGGTACAAATTCCTTCTTCTTAAACTCAGGCTTATTGTTATTTTTCTTAGCCTTCCAGTTGGCCAAGCCTTCTTTCTTCCGGTTCTGCTCAAAACAAAAATTAGCCTTCCTCATGGCTTCCTCCAAAATCTCCGGGTTATCATATTCAATTGTGTCTTTGATATGATATGGTAGACAGCTAATAAATTGCTGTACTTTCGGTTTCTTGTCTTCTAGGTAGGGTACATACCTAAGTAAATTTAAGAATTTGTTGTTCAAATCCTTCATGGTCATTGAACCTAACTTCAATTCATAAAACTCTTTAGCTCTTTCTTCGTAATATTGCTCAGACAAAAATTTCTTCTTGAAATACCTTTTAAAGGTACTCCACTTAACTTCCTTCTCTCTTATACCCTTGACTCTCTTTAGGTATTGCCACCATATATCAACTTTTCTGGAGAGATTATATATTTCCATCCTTGCCTTTAACTGATTTGAGTAATTATATATATGAAAATACTTCTTCATCCCGGATAACTAGGATTCTGCTTCCTCCCCTTTCTAAGTCTCTCCATGATCCGGATTTATGTGTGAACGAAATGAAAGAACATATACAGAATCATAATAACAGACATTTTGCAAATATAACAGAGATACAGTAAACACATATTCTATTAAATGGCGAAAATAGAACAGACTGTAATACAATTGCTAGAATGGTGGTAGCTATCTCTGAGAAGAGATGTGGCCGCTACGCTCATTCGTGCCAAGATGAATACAAAATGAGGCCAAAGGGGCCTATTTATAATAATAATGAGGCGAGAACCCCAAAATTCCCAAAACGTAACCCTAGAAGATGAACCGTCATAAAGTTTGCGGCCCCACGGTGGTAAGTTGAACAGTCAACTTCCCGGGGTCATAACTTTTGCATACGATCTCCAATTTGGGCGTTCGATAGCTCGTCGGAAAGGTATATCTAAGATTTACAACTTTTGGTCAACCAAATGCATGCTGATGGCAACCATTTGGCCCCGAATCTCCAAAAAATGTCGTTTAAGGCCTCAAAACGGCCCCGAAAGTTTAGGACTCGAAAAACTGCCGAAAAATAACTAGGAAACTGCCACAATGGACAATTGTTTTGAGCCAGTGGAATAGGTGGGTGGCCACCGATCTCCATCTGGATCACTCCATTAAAAGTTCGGGGCTTTATCTTTTTAAACTCCCCTGAAATTTCCTCATATGGTTTGTATTTCTTCTTTCTGTCATACAAATCATCTTCACTACTGTCACTAGTAGTATGATAACTTTGTCATTCTCCAAACCCTTTATATGATGAACTACTCTCAGTTTTTGCAAGTTTCATCTTTTTGGATTTTATTTGATGACTGACATCTTCAGATTCTGATCTTCTGCTCCTTCCTTCAGTTTGGAACTTTTCTATTAAAATTTGGTTCAATTCTTCCCGAGCCTTCAAAATCCTCTCATTCTCCCTCTTTACTGATTCCATTTCAGTTTTCAAATCCTTTACAGTCTGCAATAGCTCTGAGGAGTTAGCAGCCCCCTCTTCTAACATAGGTTCTCTAAGCAAATTTCTTGTTTCCGTGTCTAGAGACTCCTCCCATGCATACTCTCCCAGCTTTTCCATACCTTCCTGTTAAACTTCAGAAAAAAGAAATTTTTCTGTTCTTAACATAAAACAAAATATCTATATTAGCATATTATTTTAATTTACTGTTCTATGAAAGCTAGTTGGGCTGCATCAAGGCATAGTGTTTGAACCTTGTGCTTTGATACCACATGTCAAAACCCCATATTTTCCAAAAAATTTAAAATTTTGAAAATACACATAATTTTCATTAATGCAGTCAACTAATTGTCTTGATTAGCTGTATGTTAATGATTTTATAAACTGAGTTATCTACTTGATTATGTTTATCTTATAGAATATTTCTTTTTTAGTTTAATAACTTGTTTTTCTTTTGCGACCACAAGGTGGAACTGTCTTGGTGATCTAGGGCTTACTTAGCTATGAGCTAAGGCAGAAAGTTTGCCTACTCTTACAGACTTACATGTAAGAAGTTCTGGTGCTGCATATCAATAATCCTAAAGCATTCAGATATATGTTCATCGCAAAAATTACTAGCTCCGTAAAAGAATATAAATGCTATTCAATTTCAAGTGCTTTATGAGGTAAAACCATTAAATCATCAATCCTTTTAAGACGTTATGGAAATGAGATTTAGTCCTATCAGTGATGGCGACAGCTGCTTTCTTTCTAGTAGATGTAACTTATAGTTCTTATTGCGTACTAAACTCTTCGATGTCTATCAGAGTCGTCATGAGTAGAAATGCCTTAAATCTTTCTTTGCAAGAAGATTAAGAATGACAGAGTTATTATTTCAAGGGTCTAAATTACACTGTGCCCAAATACCATGTATGTCTTGATGGATTTGGTTACTTCTTGTGATAAGAACATAATGTACCTTGATACGAAGTTTATGTACCACTGTTCCCACTTCCAAAGCTTGAAGTTTAAAGGGTTTACAATTTTATTACATGCTGCTTTTGAAAAGGATTACATTAGTGTCGATGATTTGAATTTCTCTGCACATAAATTGCTTGGAAAAAATATTATCTATTTATGGTTAATACCTCATTAAAGTTCAATACGAAGCTCTTTAACATTTTAAGACTTACTAAGCTCAATTACAAACTTTACTAGTTAATAATTAGGCAATCCAGGCAATAGAGGTTAACATTAACAAAAGGATATTACCATAGATTGATTCTATAAACCTCCTTCATAAATTATAACAAATAGTATACTTTTAGGTTAAAGTTATAGTTGTTGGTTGAGCGAATATTTTGCAATGTATATGAAAAAAAGGGTACAATGTATAAGTGCAAGGGGTCAAGGAACAAACCACGTTCCATGATGTACTTATAGTTTTAACCTTGAGTTAGAGTTCTAAAATCTTTTATTAATGCCTCCTTTACTTGCATAATGAGCTAAGTCAATTATTATTTATACCCTTGCTATGTTACACTTAAATAGTTGCATGAATACTTGTTTGTAATCGAGTACTCACAAAAATAAACGTTATGGAATCTTTTTTATAACATAAACAAGGCTTAGTCAAAACCAAGTTTATAAATATTTGGGTGAATGTATGTTATGGTATAATGATGAGTCGTATTAACCTACACGCCCTTGATGAGTATTAAGGCAAAGTTTAAGGTAATGATTCTTATGTTTCCCATACTACGTGCATGATAGGTTGACATTGGAAACATGGACTAAGGTGGAACCTCCAATTTACCATATGATTGAAAATCATTCTCTTGGTAGACTGTTCATCGGGACTATATTCTTATACCCACAACATGCAAAATAATTTAATTGATAGACGTGGAATCATTCCATCCAAGTGTTACGTGGATATAAGGCATTGTCGAACCCTAAACTCACTATTCTTCCGTTGTTTTCGGTCTCCGACCACTCTGCTACTATTTTAGTCTGCTCGCCCCGCCGCTCTGCAACATGTCGTTGACAGTCTCTCAGTTTAGCTTCTTTGTCTCCTGTATGCTATGAGCTTGCCCTGCACGTTCAGTAGAGAAAGGTTGTATGCTTTTTGCCTACTATTGGGATCGGGTTGTTGGTTTTCCTTCAGCGCTTGTTCTTCACTGCTTGCTCCTTTCAGAAATCTCTAGCCTGCGAGTGTCCTAATCTCCCCATGGCCCAGTTGTGAGCATTGTAGCTTCACCTCGCGAGTTTGTTAGGTTTTAGGGTTTTTCAGTAGAGTGGTTTTTGATGTTGGAAAATTTATGGCCACAGCATTTACACCTACTTGGCTTGTCTCCCCATCGTTTGGACTTCGCTGGTCACTACTGCGTGGGTTAAATCCATTTCTCCTGTGGCAGATGAAATCTTGGCTTCTCCTCGCGTTAGTAGCTACACTGCTGTTCACCGGTGGTTACGTTTTCAATTAAGATTTGAGGTAAGAAACATTATTAACTCTTTCGTTATCTTTGCTGATTGATTTATTTATATAGTTGTTTACTTTGGATATAGATATTAACATTAATGTTCTTCACTGCTCATAGGTGATGACCTGTCTCTCTCTGCGTGGTTGGTGCAAGACTGTGGCGGCGGCTTGCTCACGGGTAAGCCTTGGACCCCCCATGGCAGTACTTCCTTGTTCATTCCCTTATGGAACATTTACGGGTTGGTCGCCGTGGCCTGCAAAACCCTCGTGGTTTTGGTTTACCTGGGTTACTCGATTTACGATTTTTAGTTGATGATAAAACCCTTGCTTATTGCAGGGTTTCCGACTTAGGCCGTGACTATAATTTTTTGGTTTTTTTCAGTTACTTTGTAAATATGTATGAATGAAAGGAAGGGCTGTTAAAGTCGTACGTTGTTAGTTTTTTTGGAAGCCGAGGGATTTGGAAGAGCTTCATCTCTTTGTTTCATATCTCTGTTATATATTTTGAAATAGTAGGGTTTTTACCCCAACTTGGCAATAAAAGAAGTATCTACAGTTTCTTTAAATTATCTTTAATTTATAAAGTATAATGGTTGGTTGAGCTCGGTGAGTTGAGCATGATATTACTCTGATGGTTTATTTCCTGCGCGTTATTGCATTTGATTCTTACCCCATAGTATGATTTAAGTATTACCTGCTAGGGTATCTGTACATTGTTTTTATAATATTTAATTACTCTATTCTAACAAAGTTTTTAAATAATGTTTTATACCTATTTAACCTTTCGAATAAAAGTAATTTAATTTTCTTGCAGTGTATTTGTGTAACTAATAGTTACATTTTTTTTGTGTAATAATGTGTATTACTTAATAATTATTATAGTGAGATAAATTGTTATTTTATCTGCAAGTAGTGTTGTTCCTACAATTATATATATATAGATAGCTTTATTCCTTGTTTATTTATAGATATAGAATAAGATAGTATTTTATTGTTGTATTCATATACTTTCTGCACTACATAATTTATAGAAGTACTTTCTGTATTCTATATTATCTTGTTTATATTACAATTATGAATATAAGAATAACAACTATCTATGTTCTGTGTTTGTTAACATTTTAATAAGGATAGGTTAGTAGTTGTAAATTTTGTTTAGGCTTAGCTAGATAAAACAAACTAAATGATTTAATTACATTACTATCCATAAGTGAATTCTAAAACCAACTAGTTTATCTGTAGAAGTAAATCAAGATTTTAGCTTTTCTTACTCACAGTTTAGTTACTATACAAACAGTAGTTAATTATCCTAACTGAAAGAAATAAACTGTAAAGTTAAAAGCATTTTTTTTTTAATTTAACTCTACTCTATTTTAACTAATATATCCTTTTCTTGGGTTTCAAAATAAATAATAAGATTACTAAAAGTGAATACTGTATCAAGAACTATTTTATCTATCAACACATATTATTGTCAGTAAAATAATATAGCTTCTTTTTCTGTCTCTAATAATCTGACATTCTCAGTCCAGATTTAACACTACTCTAGGTAAAAAATGGTATTTCTTCTTATAACTAATAAAAAGAAACATTCTACTATTCAGGCTAACATCTTATTCTACATTGCATCATACTTCCTTTATATAAATACACCACCTGTGATAGAGTACAATCTGGATTACTCCAGATGGGGAAAAACACAGGTAGGGTTTGTTTCTCATTAAGAATAATTTCATTTCAAAACAAACTAAGAATAACTTTATTACTTAAAAAAATCTAAGTTTTGACATCAAAAACTGCAATGCATCATTCAATCATACACAGATAATTAACACATAAATTAATAGATAGTAGAACCTGTTCTTAAAGCTTGGTCGACAACAGCAATGGGAGGCCGCTCCTCCCTACTAACTCCTGGAAAGCACTCAAACAACGACTCCTCAGGACCCTCGAGCTTGCTCTGGTCTCCCTGGCTGGAACTAGGTGCAACAAATAATCAAGTACTAGTCCTGAGACTCAATACCAGTCCTGAACTTATCAGTCAATTCTCTCAGCTAGCAAGTTGTATCGGACCAAGTTATTGTAGTTTATCTCTCAAAACACCTTCCTTACAGTTCTCCCTTTTCCCCAATGAATTCCTTGAAGTGCATTCCCCTGAATGATTCTTCTCCTGGAAAATATCTGAGCAGCCTTAGCTCTCTACATTGGGTACTTTTAAAAGATTGCATAGGTCTTTTTGGGTTAGTTGTCATTAATTGAGCCACCTGCTCTGATCCCACTTTCTTGGGGAATCATGACCCCAAATGTAGGGATGTTGCCACCTGCAACATAGGAAGTGTTTGAGGATGCTGCCGCTTGTATTTTGCTCTCCACCTAGTTCCCTCCACCAATTTGACCAGTAACACTCTTATTAACAACTCTCCCAAGCTGTTGTCCCACTTTTTATTTATTAAAAATAAAATATTTAGAATTACATTCCACATCTTTTGACTCTGCTGAGTCATCAGTTTCTACTTAGCAATAAATTTAACATAATGTCTTAGGAATCAAATTAAAACAATTAACATTATTTTACAAAATTGGGGTATGTGACATAAGGAGTGCCACAAATGGCGTCGAGGGATATGATTATTGGTCCGCTCATAGTTTGATGAGTGGCATGATTGTGATGTTATCTCCCTCCTTACTCCTTCCAAACATTTGTGGTTTCTCATGACATTTTTCCTCAGTGCTACCAAAATACTTATAAAAACTACTTGTCTTTACATCCTCTTCTCTTTAAATCCTCATCTCATAGTCATAACTAAGGATTATTATGTCTGCACATCCTCACCTTATAATACGAGTTGGGTCAAGGTGCGAAGACAACCATAAATATTAAATCGTCAAGATGCAAAGAGTAAGAGAGAACTATAAGTAAGTATTATATTAAATTTACCTTATAAGTCTTTAATTAACACTATCAACTGAGATTTGACAAGTTGTATTGTTATGATCTTCTTATCACTCCTTATGAATGTGATTGCAAGGCATTCATTGAAGGTGTAGTCCATAATTTTAGGTCCTCTTTCCTCAGTATCATGCCTTTTAGTAAGACAATAAAGAGGGTAGTGGCAAGCATCAGCATGGAAAACGATCTCGACATAGAGGTTATACACATTACTTTTTTTCATTAAATAATTTAAATTCCTACTCGTGACTATGGATTCAGTGAATCATGGACGGGTACAAAACATAACAAATTTTAGAGCCACAAGAACTTAACTACTCACACCTATAACTTTCTGAAATCAACCATTAATAAACCTTTTTTGGTATTCTGGTTCAATTTAAAAGGCAGATTGTTAGACTTAGACATGCAATGAGTTGCGAGGATTCAATTGACTTAGGCCCCTCCATCACATACATGCATGCTTTCTCAACAAACGATAAAAGAACAATATTTTTTTTTTTGCATTTTTTTTTGTGAAAGGATTTGGTTAATTTATACTTGTCAATTAAAGTATAATTATTTATATTTCCCTTCATCTCTGAAGGGTTGAGAGAATAAATGCCCTTCCAATTGAACTTAAGACCCACCCTTCAAATTTGATCATTGGTCGCCAGGGATCAAATTTGAAGGGCAGGTGATCTCATTTTACTTTGAAGGGCTGTGAGAAATTAACTACCCATATGGACACAGTTCATGAGTAACTAGCCACTCAATTTCAAACTCCACCTAATCCCTAAGCATTGTCTTCACCATAATAAACCTAAGTATTAGAAGACTTGAAAATTGATCTTTCAAACTTTATTATTGAGTCTACTAACATCTAGATGTCAAATGAGAGGGATTGATAGGGATTCTCATTTCTCTTTTCAAAACTCGGTGCATATAATTATTATTCAAACACATTGAAAAAACATCCTTCAAACTTCAATGTGGATCTTACATGAGAAGAAGTTTGAGAGGGATTCCACACTTATCTTTTTAAATTTTCATCTTATATTTATGTGAAAAGGTTAGACAAAAAACAAGGACTATTATATACTATAATCTCTTTGTGAACCTTACAGATTCAAAAGTGTTATTTTGACAAAAAAACATATTTACAAACTCTTCTCTTAAATTATGGGTTGATTGGTTTGAGGAGTGGTATCCAAGATAATCGTAGACTCCATTTGATATGTCGACATTACAAACCTTTATGAAGGTCCATCATCAAGACAATCAGTCGATTTGAGTAACGAATAAAGATTTATTAATATATCTTTAACAACACATTTCAAGAGAAAATTAGGAAATTGATAATGTTGACTATATAACTAATACCAAACCCAAACCCTAAAAATGTTAAGCTAGATAATAAGGAAGTCTAAGTTGTGATTAAAACAAACACCCTAAATATAGAGACACACGTAGATACATCATTATTATTATTCTAGCTAATGAAATTCCATACATATATAAAGCGGTCTCTACTCTCCCGGTCCATGGAGAATATAGTTTATTGAACTTAGATAAGGGACAACTCTATCGGGTCGGTGAAAAATTTGGTCATTAGGTCATTGATAAAATAAGCCATTGGAATTTGGAAGGACCTTTGAATAGAGGATTAATTCTGTTTGACGACATCTCTTTTGGTCAATGATGACGAGGATGAGGATGATAAGGATGGTGATGATGTCTAGGATGAGGATGATGAAGATGATGATCATGATTATCATGATGATGATTAGGATGAGGATGATGAAGATGATGATCATGATTATCATGATGATGATTAGGATGAGGATGATGATGATGATGATGATGATGATGATGATGATGAAGATGAAGATGATGATTATGGTGATGGTGATGACGGTGATGGTGATGATGATGAATACGCTGATGAAGATGATGATGATGATTAAGATGCGATGACAAGATATTTACCTTGGTCTTCACTAAATTTTTCTGAGCGTTTCCAACATGATAATAGAATGGTTATGAGTGATTATTCACTCCTGTAAAGAATCCACTTTATGGAACTACCAAACTGCTCGGTTTGGATCTTCCTCTTTTAAGACACCAGACTAGGTCCATAAGTCTTGATTCTTCATGTGGACAAATCTAAGAACAGGAGGCTTCACAGGGCCCAAAAATTTGTATTTTTTTTACTACTTCCTCAGATCATATTGAATTGTCAGATTATTCCTTAGAATGGGTGTTAGGAGAAATCCTTAATTTTTCACTCAACTAGATGCTCCCCCTATCATGTAGACGTCTTCATTCACTAAGATCCCCATCCCTAAAAATGCGATGATGAATATGATGATGATGATGATGATGATGATGAAGATGATGATGATGATGAAGATGATGAAGATGGTGACGATGATGAAGATGATGATCATGATAATGGAGATGCTGATGAATTGGATGATGATGATGCTGACGATGAAGATGAAGATGTTGATGATGACGATGACATATATGATTATGATGATAAAGATGATGATGGTGATAGTGAAGACGTTAAGTGATGATGAAGATGATGATGATGAAGAATATCATGATGAAAATGACGATGACGATGATGACGATGATTATGAAGATGGTGATGATGATATCGATGAAGACAATGAAGACGATGGTGATGAAGATGACAAGGATGATGATGATGATGATCATCGTCATTGTTGTCATCATCACCATCATCTTCACTGACTTCATTGTCATCATGATCATGATCATCATCATTGTGTTCATCCTTGAAGGGACTTATGTATAGGATCTCACTACAAGCAATGCAACCAATACAAATTATGACAAAATCCTAGTTGAATTAAATTAAATTAAATTAAACTACACTAAATTAAAAACATAGATTCGTCTAACTATAATCAATTTAAAATGCAAGAAAATATTAAATTTGCAAATATAAAAAACCCAAACTAAACAAAACAAAACAAAAATATGTAAAAAAAAAAAAAACAAGACAAAAAATATAAATATGCAAATAATAAAAAAAAACATGGAATTCAAAAACACCCCCACACTAGCTCATTGGCATTCAAAAATGAAGACCCGTGCAGAATCTGCTCCGGCTCCCATTTGGGGGTTTTCAATTTCGAACTTTCACTGAAGGATCTGGAACATGCCATGATGTTTTATTTTACAGGAAGGGTGGGTGAAGGAATTTTCCTATTAGTGCATCATCCACTCCCTTCGCACATGAGCCCATGCTTCTAGAACCACCTGCCCCACCTCTAGAATGGCAGGAATGTTTAGACCTTCAGGTTTGTTTCCTTCTATGTTTTTCTTGATTACCTATTGTGCTCTTATTTTATTCATGTTTTTTTTCATTGTTGTGGATGTGGTGTAGATTAAATGGCTCAAATATCCTTGCAAGCATGAAGTAGAAGTTGTCCAGGTGGACTTGGGAAATTCAATGTGAGACATAAAACCAACATTATCGAGGAAAAGGAGGAAGGGAATGAGATATTTTAATGATGCCATGCATGTGTTTGCTTGTTGTGAGATAATTTGACAATATGCCTGAATGGAATGTGGTGGTTTTGTGCAGCTATTTGATTGCAGGGTATGCTCTGAATGGGAAAGATGAAGAGGCTCTCAAGATGCGCTAGCAATTTTTGATGATGGGGATGAGGCATAATGATTTTAATTTCTCGACGGTGCTTCTGATTTGTGCAAAAATCATGGCTTATGATCAGGGTAAGAAAGTTCATATCCTCACCATAAAATTTGGATTTGATTCATATGATTTTTGTGGGTATTTATCTAGTTGGAATTCTACAAAATGTGGGTTTTTTTCTAGTTTTGTTCATTCCTTCTGGGCATCATGTCGAAATTCCCATTAATTGATAGTTCAAAGCTAGACTGAGAATGTTTTTAATAGGATATGTAAGTGGCTATTGTGTTAATTATAATACAATAACTGGTGCTCTGTGGACTCAAAAACCCAATTCTCTTAGGTACCAAGATAACTTCATGCCATGTTTTTTCTTTAAAGGGCCACCAGGTATTCTATTTGAGAGGAATCTATGTTGGTTGTTACCATTTCAGCAATCATTTCGAAAACAAGGCTGTAACGGCCCTATATAAACACACTTCCAACTCACTTCCACCTGCTACCTACAGTTTGCAATAAATTGCAAACTAAAAAAAATTTCACAGCCCTCCCTACCTACAACCATAGTAAACACCGAACTGAATCAAAGGTTAAGTATTAGTTGGATGGTGATATTGTTTAAGAGAGGTAAATAAAGTCTGAAAATTTAAATTATTTGCATAGCTACAAGTCTGGAACATACATTTGGTGGCTGTCTGATATTGCTAAGAATAGTGTTCAAGGTTTGGAGTGGTGTGGTTTACATTGAATGCAAAACTAAAACTCCTATACACCTTACATTGGTAACCTTCACTGCTGCTATAAAATTTTCATAATTAGAACTGTCATATTGTATTATTGCTGCTATATTTATATGAGTCTTCATACTCGAATGGAAGGTTATTGGTTGGTTAAATACTGCAATTGAATTGTATATGGTTACACGGCTAATGATCTCCTGTATGCTAAAGTGCTACTGGATGACCTTGCTACTGATTCCATATATCTTGAATTAAATACATTGACTTGATATCATTTACATTTGCATCTATAAGCACTAAATCAACTTTGTATGTCTTCTTCATTCATAGAAGTGATTGATTGAAAGGCACTGCTCACTAATACAATTGTGTAGAAGTTATAGTTTTTTTTCCTTGTAATTAAATAGAAAGAAGGTTCCCTGCAACCAGATGCATTTTCCAGGGCACTAGAGTCCATGGCTAAGTTGTTGGAAAGACCATAATAGGTATCGTGCCATGGGAATAATCTTCTAGATAGGGTGTTATGAGATACTTTGACAATATGCCTGAATGGAATGTGGTGGTTTTGTGCAGCTATATGATTGCAACATATGCTCTGAATGGGAACGATAAAGAGGCTCTCAAGATGCATTGGCAAGTGTTGATGTTGGGGATGTGGCCTAATGATTTTACTTTCTCGACGGTGCTTCTGATTTGTGCAAAAATCATGGCTCATGATCAGGGTAAGCAAGTTCATATCCTCACCATAAAATATGGATTTTATTCAAATGATTTTTGTGGGTATTTATCTAGTTGGCATGTCTTCAAAATGTGGGTTTGTTTCTAGTTTTTTTCATTCTTTTTGGGAATCATGACAAAATTCCCATGAATTGACAGTTCAAAGCTAAACTGAGAATGTTTTAAATAGGATATGTAAGTGGCTATTGTGTTAATTATAATACAATAACCGGTGCTCCGTGGACTCAAAAACCCAATTCTCTTAGGTGCCAAGATAACTCCACGCCATGTTTTTTCTTTAAAGGGACACCAGGTATTCTATTTGAGAGGAATCTATGTTGGTTGTTACCATTTCAGCAACCATTTCAAAAACAAGCCTGTAACAACCCTATATCAACACACTTCCACCTACTTCCTACGGTTTGCAATAAACTGCAAGCTATCAAACTTTGACAACCCTCCCTACCCGCAACCACAGTATATACTGAACTGAATCAAAGGTTAACTTTTAGTTGGATGGTGATATTGTTTAAGACAGGTAGATAATGTATGAAAATTTAAATTATTTGCATAGCTACAAGTCTAGAACATACATTTGGTAGTTGTTTTATATTGCTAAGAATATTGTTCAAGGTTTAGAGTGGTGTGGTTTACATTGAATGCAAAACTAAAACTCTTATACACCTTACATTGGTAACCTTCACTGCTGATATAAAATTGTCATAATTAGAAATGTCATAATGTATTATTGCTACTATATTTATATGAGTCCTCATACTTGAATTGAAGGTTATTGGTTGGTTAAATACTGCAATTGAATTGTATATGGTTATACAGCTAATGATCTCTTGTATGCTAAAGTGCTACTGGATGACCTTGCTACGAATTCCATATATCTTGAATTGAATACATTGACTTGATATCATTTACATTTGCATCTATAAGCACTAAATCAACTTAGTATGTCTTCTTCATTCATAGAAGTGATTGATTGAAAGGCACTGGTCACTAACACAATTGTGTAGAAGTTATAGTTGCTTATCCTTGTAATTAAATAGAAAGAAGGTTCCTTGCAAGAAAATGCATTTTCTAGGGCACTAGAGTCCATGGATAAGTTGTCGGAAAGACCAGAATAGGTGCCATGCCATGGGCATAATCTTCTAGATAGGGTGTTGTGAGATACTTTGACAATATGGCTGAATGGAATGTGGTGGTTTTGTGCAGATATATGATTGCAGCGTATGCTCTGAATGGGAAAAATAAAGACTCTCCAAGATGCGTTGGAAAGCATTGATGATGGGGATGATGCCTAATGATATTACTTTCTCAATGGTGCTTTTGATTTGTGAAAAAATAATGGCTTATGATCAGGGTAATAAATTTCATAACCTCACCATAAAATATGGATTTTATTCAAATGATTTTTGTGGGTGTTTATCTAGTTGGCATGTCTGCAAAATGTGGGTTTGTTTCTAGTTTTTTTCATTCCTTTTGGGCATCATGACAAAATTCCCATGAATTGACAGTTCAAAGATAGACTGAGAATGTTTTTAATAGGATATGTAAGTGGCAATTATGTTAATTATAATACAATAACTGGTGCTCTGTGGACTCAAAAACCCAATTCTCTTAGGTGCCAAGATAACTCCATTCCATGTTTTTTCTTTAAAGGGCCACCAGGTATTCTATTTGAGAGGAATCTATGTTGGTTGTTACCATTTCAACAACCATTTTGAAAACAAGGCTGTAACATCCCTATATCTACACACTTCCACCTGCTACCTACAGTGTACAATAAACTACAAACTGTCAAACTTTCACAGCCCTCCCTACCTGCAACCACAGTAAACACCGAACTGAATCAAAGGTTAACTATATTTTGGATGGTGATATTGTTTAAGAGAGGTAAATAAATTCTGAAAATTTAAATTATTTGCATAGCTACAAGTCTAGAACATACATTTGGTGGATGTCCTGTATTGATAAGAATAGTGTTCAAGGTTTGGAGTGGTGTGGTTTACATTGAATGCAAAACTAAAAGATTTATACACCTTACATTGGTAACCTTCACTGCTGCTATAAAATTTTCATAATTAGAACTGTCATACTGTATTATTGTTGCTATATTTATATGAGTCCTCATACTTGAATGGAAGGTTATTGGTTGGTTAAATACTGCAATTGAATTGTATATGGTTACACAACTAATGATCTCTTGTATGCTAAAGTGCTAATAGATGACCTTGGTACTAATTCCATATATCTTGAATTGAATAAATTGACTTGATATCATTTACATTTGCATATATAAGCACTAAATCAGCTTAGTATGTCTTCTTCATTCATAGAAGTGATTGATTGAAAAGCACTGGTCACTAATACAATTGTGTAGAAGTTATAGTTGTTTGTCCTTGTAATTAAATAGAAATAAGGTTCCATGCAACCAATTGCCATTTCCAGGGCACTAGAGTCCATGGCTAAGTTGTCGGAAAGACCATAATAGGTGTCGTGCCATGGGCATAATATTCTAGATAGGGTGTTGTGAGATACTTTGACAATATGCCTGAATGGAATGTGGTGGTTTTGTGCAGCTATATGATTGTAGGGTATGATCTGAATGGGAAATATTAAGAGTCTCTCAAGATGCGTTGGAAAGCATTGATGATGGGGATGAGGCTTAATGATTTTACTTTCTCGACGGTCCTTTTGATTTGTGAAAAAATCACGGCCTATGATCAGGGTAAGCAAGTTCAAATCCTCATCATAAAATATGGATTTGATTCAAATGATTTTTGTGGGTATTTATCTAGTTGGCATGTCTTCAAAATGTGGGTTTGTTTCTAGTTTTGTTCATTCATTTTGGGCATCATGAAAAAATTCCCATGAATTGACAGTTCAAAGCTAGACTGAGAATGTTTTTAATAGGATATATAAGTGGTTATTGTGTTAATTATAATACAATAATTGGTGCTCTGTGGACTCGAAAACCCAATTCTCTTAGGTGCTAGGATAACTCCATGCCATTTTTTTCTCTAAAGGGCCACCAGGTATTCTATTTGAGAGGAATCTATGTTGGTTGTTACCATTTCAGAAACCCTTTCGAAAACAAGGCTGTAACAACCCTATATAAACACACTTCCACCTGCTGCCTACGGTCTGCAATAAACTAGATACTGTCAAACTTTCACAGCCCTCCCTACCTGCAACCACAGTAAACACCAAACTGAATCAAAGGTTAACTATTAGTTGGATGGTGATATTGTTTAAGAGAGGTAAATAAAGTCTGAAAAATTTAAATTGTTTGCATAGATACAAGTTTGGAACATACATTTGATGGCTGTCCTATATTGCTAAGAATAGTGTTCAAGGTTTGGAGTGGTGTGGTTTACATTGTATGCAAAACTAAAACTCTTATACACCTTACGTTAGTAACCTTCACTGCTGCTATAAAATTTTCATAATTAGAAATGTCATATTGTAATATTGCTGCTATATTCATATGAGTCCTCATACTTGAATGGAAGGTTATTGGTTGGTTAAATACTGCAATTGAATTGTATATGGTTACATGGCTAATGATCTCCTGTATGCTAAAGTGCTAGTGGATGAACTTGATACTAATTCGATAGATCTTGAATTGAATACATTGACTTGATATCATTTACATTTGCATCTATAAGCACTAAATCAACTTAGTATGTCTTCTTCATTCATAGAAGTGATTGATTGAAAGGCACTGGTCACTAATACAATTGTGTAGAAGTTATAGTTGTTTGTCATTGTAATTAAATAGAAAGAAGGTTCCCTGCAACCAAATGCATTTTCCAAGGCACTAGAGTCCATGGCTAAGTTGCCGGGAAGACCAGAATAGGTGTCGTGCCATGGGAATAATCTTCTAGAAAGGGGTTTGTGAGATACTTTGACAATATGCTTGAATGGAATGTGGTGGTTTTGTGCAGTTATATGATTGTAGGGTATGCAATGAATGGGAAAGATGAATAGGATATCAAGATGTTTTGGCAAGTGTTGATGATGGGGATGAGGCCTAATGATTTTACTTTCTTGATGGTGCTTCTGATTTGTGCAAAAATCACGAATTATGATTAGGGTAAGCAAGTTCATATCCTCAACATAAAATATGGATTTGATTCGAATGATTTTTGTGGGTATTTATCTAGTTGGCATGTCTGCAAAATGTGGGTTTGTTTCTAGTTTTGTTCATTCCTTTTGGGCATCATGACTAAATTCCCATGAATAGACAGTTCAAAGCTAGACTGAGAGTGTTTTTAATGGGATATGTAAGTGACTATTGTGTTAATTATAATACAATAACTGGTGCTCTGTGGACTCCAAGACTCAATTCTCTTAGGTTCCAAGATAACTCCATGCCATGTTTTTTATTTAAAGGGCCACCAGGTATTTTATTTGAAAGGAATATATGTTGGTTTTTACCATTTCAAAAATAAGGCTGTAACTGCCCTATATCAACACACTTCCACCTGCTACCTACAATCTACAATACACTGCAAACTGTCATACTTTCATAGCCCTCCCTACCTGCAACCATAGTAAACAGTGAACTGAATCAAAGGTTAACTATTAGTTGGATGGTGATATTGTTTAAGAGAGGTAAATGAAATCTGAAAATTTAAATTTTTTGCAGAGCTACAAGTCTGGAACATACATTTGGTGGTTGTACTATAATGCTAAGAATAATGTTCAAGGTTTGGAGTGGTGTGGTTTATATTGAATGCAAAACTAAAACTCTTATACACCTTACATTAGTAACCTTCACTGCTGCTGTAAAATTGTAATAATTAGAACTGTCATACTGTATTATTGCTGCTATATTTATATGAGTCATGATACTTTAATGGAAGGTTATTGGTTGGTTAAATACTACAATTGAATTGTATATGGTTACACGGCTAATGATCTCCTATATTCTAAAGTGCTACTGGATGACCTTGCTACTAATTCCATATATCTGGAATTGAATACATTGACTTGATATCATTTACATTTGCATCTATAAGCACTAAATCAACTTAGTATGTCTTCTTCATTCACAGAAGTGATTGATTGAAAGGAACTGGTCACTAATACAATTGTGTAGAAGTTATAGTTGTTTGTTCTTGTAATTAAATATAAAGAAGGTTCCCTGCAACCAAATGCATTTTCCAGGGCACTAGAGTCCATGGCTAAGTTGCCGAAAATACCCGAATAGTTGTCGTGCCATGGGAATAATCTTCTATATAGGGTGTTGTGAGATACTTTGACAATATGCCTGAATTCAGTGTGGTGGTTTTGTGCAGCTATATGATTGCAGTGTATGCTTTGAATGGGAAAGATGAAGAGGCTCTTAAGATGCATTGGCAAGCGTTGATGATGGGGATGATTCCTAATGATTTTACTTTCTCGACGGTGCTTCTGATTTGTGCAAAAATCACGGCTTATGATCAGTGTAAGCGAGTTCATATCCTCATCGTAATATGGATTTTATTCAAATGATTTTTGTGGTTATTTATCTAGTTGTGATGTCTGTAAAATGTGTATTTGTTTCTAGTTTTGTTCGTTCCTTTTGGGCATCATGACCAAATTCCCATGAATTCATAGTTCAAAGCTAGAATGAGAATGTTTTTAATAGGATATGTAAGTGGCTATTGTGTTAATTATAATACAATAACTAGTTCTCTGTGGACTCGAAAACTCAATTCTCTTAGGTGCCAAGATATTTCCATGCCATGTTTTTTCTTTAAAGGGCCACCATGTATTCTATTTGAGAGGAATCAATGTTGGTTGTTACCATTTCAGCAATCATTTCTAAAACAAGGCTGTAATAGCCCTATATCAACACACTTCCACCCGCTACCTACAGTCTGCAATAAACTGCAAACTATCAAACTTTCACAACCCTCCCTACCTACAACCACAGTAAACACTGAACTAAATCAAAGGTTAACTATTAGTTGGATGGTGATATTGTTTAAAAAAAACAGGTGAATAAAGTTTGAAAATTTAAATTATTTGCATAGCTATAAGTCTGGAACATATAGTTGGTGGCTGTCGTATATTGCTAAGAATAGTGTTCAAGGTTTGGAGTGGTGTGGTTTACATTTTATAGATAAAAAAATTTATTCGAAGTATTTAGTGACATTTTATTCATATAATAAGACAACATGACTCTTTCCTCTGTTTTTTGTTTTATATTGTTTGACAAGATGGTGGTATTAACAGTGTCAACACATTTCCAGTAAAAACATATTTATATGTGTATTTTATATATTGTTGTCTTAAACTTTAAAATTTGTGCATTTTTTTGTTTTAATAGAATGGTTAAATAAATATTGTCGAATACAAACACAAATTTTCACATTAGTGAGGCAATGGTATTGTAATATAGCATTTAAATGGGAGTTGATATTCTAGTGGAAAATGTGTGTTGGATAAATTGATTGTTGATTTCCTTTGCAGGACATGTGGAATGTAACTCTAGAACCACATCTCTTAATGGAATTACCCCAAGAACACACTTTTTAGACAACATTACCTGATTTAATTGTATGCCCATTTTTATTTCATAGAGTATTTTGATATTTTCCATGCCTAGAAAAATGACCACTTGTGTATAGGTCTAGGAATGGATTATTCATTTGATTTCTAGCCAACACAGTGGTTTTCTGTTTATTAGGAAAACTCTTTGCAAGCGGTATGGGTCAATGGACCTAGTGAAAGGCGATTGATAAGGTAAGGGTTCTTGCATTTCCTACATTCTCCCTAGGCATTAATATTTCATATGACTTGCTTGTACCTGTCGTACAATATAACTTTTCTATTTTCATTTCTAGCCTCTTCATCATGCTTCCTATCCAATGTTTGTATAGAAACATAAGAATATCAGACTTAACTATCTTTGTTGTGTTGATGATGTACCATTCCTTGCTTTTATCACTCTTATGTTCTCTCTGTGCATTGCTGACCTCTATTTTTTAACCACTTTCCCTCTATTAGAACTATTTGTTTTCAGCTTTTGGCTGCATTTCTTCATCGTTTCTTTAAATTACTATTCAAAATTTTGTTTTATTTTCATTTTCTACCAAAAGCTTGGAATTTTTTGTTCCTGTTTATTTTTGGCCAAACCAAAATATTGCATGAGAAGGATTTTTTGGGTGGAAATGGAGGTTCTTTTCCTGTCATCCAAGCTTCTTCCAACCTTCTCATGGGGAAGAGGAGTCTCGAGTTTTAAAACCTAGTAAGAGAAATTATCCTTTATCCTCCATCTCTGAAGCTACCATTTGTAGTTATATTACAAGTGTATTATGATAGATTTATTGGTTTGTCTTGGGAAGCTTTGTTGGGGTTGAAACAAAGGTATATTTCCATTCTATACCATTTGTGTTGTAGTAATAATTTTTAGGAATTGCGGTGACATTGCCACCTCATGGCTCAAGTTTGACAAATATCTAATGTCTAGCTTAGGATTTTCCTATTGAAGATTTCTGAAGTGGATCTAGTTATTAAGGATCAGATTGGGTTTGAACCATTCAACCCTATCTACTCTTTAATCAATAAAGCCTCCATGAGACCCTCAATTAACCCCATTTTCCTAACTTGGATTTGTTAGGCACTAATCACAACTTTTATGCCTTTTTAAATCTTAATTCATCTTTCATTTTCTGTTTTATAGGATCTGAAAATTTCCGTCAGTTACATGTATTAAACTCATCCATAAAACATCAAATCACATGGTAGGTTTTCCCTAGTTTGTGGCTTGGAATTACCTTCTGAAAATCTGATTTGTACCGTTGATTAAATCTGGTCTAAAAAAGAATTAAAAGGTCCACAAGACTGCACACTAATCAAAATCAATTATTGAAGATCCAAAACCGTGGAAAGGAATCTGCCTTTCCACAATTTTATTTTTATTTTTTTAAACCTCCAGGTTTTGTCTCAATATTGACACCCTTTCGTCGCGAGTATTACAAAACCATCAAAACCTTGAGTTGCTTTCCATGAACAATATCTCTATAGTGATTCTATTTAATGGAATAATTACCGTCCAACCTGCACATTTTGTTGAAAAAGATTAGTTTTCCACAGTTTTTTTGTGGAAGAAATTTCTATTTAAATTCCAAAATTCGTCGCTATAGGGACACACGTTCATTGCAAACGATCCACGCTTTTGCATGGAAACAAAAATTTTCCTGACATTTTTTGGCCATATTTGCGTCGTTATAGGGATGATACTTTGGTCGATAGAGAGACGAAACGTAGAAAATTAATTAAAAAAAAACAATTTAAAGGCTGTCGTAGAGAAGACACGTAGCGGTTTTGCGTGGAATAAATTTCTGCTCAAATTCCAGATTTTGTTGCTAGAGAGACACATGTTCATCGCATGTTATCCATGGTTTGGTGTGGAAACTAGATTTTTTCAAGTAGTTTTTGGTCATATCTTCGTCGCTATAGCGACGAAAAGTAGAAAATCAATTCTAAAAAATCAATTTCAAGGGCACCATACTGAAGATACGTGGCAGCTAGTTTTCATCTCTATATCGATGACGTATAAATTCCATCATTATATCCATGAAATAAGTGCCATGAAATGTCACGATCGTTATTGTCGCAATTGAGATGAAAAAACATGGAAAGAGCAACGAAAAACCGTCGCAATTTTGATATTATGTATTAGTGCACCCAAATGTTGGCCAAAGAGTGTTAAACTCTTTGATGCATTGGATTTAAGTGAGGCATAGAGGCAAGTTGTTCATACATAATTCTTCTCAACATCAAGGCTTCATTGTAGTTTTCTTTACCTTTTCTATTAATACAAATATGTTTTTCTTTCCCTTGAATAATTTATGTTAATTTGAGTTATTCATTGCTTTTCTCCTCGATCATTAGAATAGAATGTTAAATTATCTTCTTGGTTTCACCTCTTGTATCTTGTATTGGTCATTCTTTTGTAGGTACAGGTGATTGCAAAGGAATTCAGGAGACAGAGGTCACTTTGATTGTGAGGTAAGAAAGCTTGAAATTCAAGTGTTTTAATAGTCTAGAGAGATGATACATTGATATGATTCCTTTGTTCTAGATCCATTCCATTTGGACTAGAGAAACAATCAGCTGTCTGCACATACTAAAGAATTTTTGTCAAACAATGTTGGCGACCATATTGGGGAGTGAATTCTTAGTCTTTGAGTAAGTTGGAATATTCATTTTATTTTCAAATTTGATAGATCCGCTTTTAATTTGATAGATTTACTTTTTATTTGGTAAATCTACTCCTGATTTGATAGATCTTCCTCTCCTCACCTTCACATCTTCATGCTTTGTCTCACTAGGATTTCTAGTTGTCATTTGGGATTCATATTTTTGCTTTAACTGACTTATTATTTCATGCTTTTTGTTTTCAAATCTCAAAATAGACCACCACACCTAGTTTGTGTATTAAGTGCAGACACCACACTTTTCCTTAGTACAACCTGCGATGCCACCTCCTTTTTCCAGTTAACAGGGAGCGACGCCACCGCTCTGTCTCTGTGTTCAAGGTGCGGTGCTTGACTGCCAACACTCTGTCTTTGTGTTCAATGTGCGGTATTAAACTGCCAACGCTCTGGTTCAAGATAACAACCCATGGTACCAGGTAAGATTTTAAGTCCTAGTTTTAGTTTGATTCTTAGATACATATTGCAGTCTTCGAAAGTGTGCTTCTAATAGTTACAGTGATCGTTTGAATTCTGGAAGTGATTTTATTCTTGATTGGATTTTCTTTTCAAGAATTGTGATTTATTTTGGTCCTTAGAGCTCCATAGTTGTCTTTGATTGAGAGTTGTAATTTTAAAAAGAATTTGGTTTTAATTGATCTCTGATCTCTTTTATTTTTGGCGAGAAGAATTAAAGATCATTTTCCTTTCTTTTTTGTTAGCTATAAAAGACTTTTGTGTGCCTTTCCTTTTACATTTTTTTTGAGAAATCCATTAAAAATATTGTAGAGAAGGACCCTTGATTAGTTTCATAGACTCTCAAGCATTCATTTTGTGATTTTCCTTCTTGTTATAACAAAAAAGAACAAAATTATTTTGCATTTAGTTCATCTTTGCATTAGTTGAAAAAATTTCAAATATTTTGTGTGAAAAGTCGTAGTGATCTTTTCTAGTTCCACATTAGGAATCTTGTTTCTTTTCAATTAAAGTAGAATAATTTGTTTTGATTGCATCAGGAATGGAAAAAGTAGAAGTTTGATTTCGTCTCTTGGGATTTATTTTGTGTTTTAAATAAAAATTGAACCTCTTTCCCTCTCTTAGGTAGGGCATCCATTAAATAATAAAGTGAACAATCTGCATCTTCATATTAGCATGGTTTACTAGTCAAATATTCACCTCATGCATTCACCTAACCATTCAAATAAAATTAAAGTGCTAGCCTAGGGTAAATTGTTTTAACAAGGTGTGATAGATTAGAGAAGTTTTTTGGCATATCTAAGTGTAGGAGTTGGTGTTATATGTCTGCACTACATCCCAGGGACTATGTGGTTCTTCCACATACAAATTGGTATATTGAACGACCTTTCACGTACCCTTGAAGTATATAGAAAGTTACTTCACATACTCGACGGTATGTCAAAAGTCCCCTTTCAAACGATTGTGCATTATAAAACACTACTACAAATTGGAGCTCCCATGTACCTTGCGTATATCAAGAGAGACCTTTAGGGATCCTAAGACCATATGATAAAATCCATTTTTCCATCTTATCGTAACACTATAGCGATAAAAACACTTTGGGATCTACTACACACCTATCGTCTAGGTAGTCGGGTATTCAGGTAAGGGTAAGGTCCCAATACTCCTTTCCATGCTCTACTGTTGGCCCCTATGGTATATCGCGAGTTGTGATGGTTTCACAAATCTTGTGCAAATCCATACATTTAATCCACTCCTATCACATGTTTCCTTGTTTCCTTAATTTGAGTAGTGCTTGTTTTGTTTGATTTAGTTAGAGGTTTTTTAGAAACATTTTGACCTATCAAATTGGTTGAATACCCCTGGAGACTATCTCCTTGAATACAAGGATTATCACCAGAATATCCTTTAAACCCTACGGCCCAATATCCTATGGACCAAGAGATGGATGTTAATTATGACGTAGGAAGTGGATCTCTTCAAGAATTGAAAGGAGTTCCCGTGACTGAAGAGCAAGGGTATTTTTCTCTCCCTACAAATATTCTTATTACTGACTATTCATTTCCATCGATAATGGAACAAACCTCTTCCTGAAAACCATCTTTTGCAATACATACTCCGATAGGTTCAATGTTGAACCAACCCAACCTAGATGATCAAGTTGCTACTATATTTGGTCCAACTTCTTCATTTTGGGAAACCACTCTAGGCCAATCTATCTATGAATTTGGTTCTACTAGTGTCTCTTCCATGGAGCTAACACCTACCATTAGAAGGGGTGTTCCTTATCTTCTCCCGAATCACCTCCTCAGTAGATCCTTGAGCATTCCTTCTAGTCAATTTGTGGCTAATGATCCTCCTTCTCCCATAGTTGCCAGACTTAGTGTGCACTCCATTACACACACCACTCCGGTGGCAATTTCATAGTCTTTCTCAAATCCAACTTCAAATACTTCATTGAGAAGTGCTTACATGCCTTCCATGAGTTTTCTTAATATAGTTGGAAGTCAGTCTTTCCCTTCTACATCCTATACAACTAGAGGTCCTTCCCTTTTTACATAATGTTTTGAAAAACACGCCTCCAGTTGTAAGATCTAGTGGAACCAATGGTTATGTTCCTATTTCACAGCCACCTGCATCATCTTGGGTTCAAACTCAATTGCTTTATGTTGGTAACTAGTACTACAGTGGGGCTTAGTACAATAATCCTTTATATATACCTTACCTAGGTAGTGATACAATTCAATGGACACAACCTGATTATGGAACCCAAGCCGGACCTAACCTTGGTTAAACTTTAGTAGGGAAGAACATTCCCAACTACCAACATTATGCGATCCACCATAAACAAGTCTAGCCATCCTATGGGCCTGGTGGGGTTCCCATGACGTATCAATATTACAACTACCCACAACCAAATAGGAAAATCCCTTATTTGGTTACATTGGATTTTCCATACTTGTCGAAATTGATAAATGATCCCATCTTACATGATCCTTTTTGGTCGAATATTCCACTTAAGTTGTCGTCAGACATTCCAAAGTTTCACAAAAAATAGGGTGAATATCCTAAGAATCACGTAATGCCCTTCCATATATGGTTTTCATCCAACTCCTTGATGGATGATTATATTCGTCTACTTCTCTTCCAGAGAACATTAACTGGTTCGGTCACAAAGTGGTACATCAAACTACCACAACACTTGGTTGTAGACCTTAACTATTGGGCGATGACATTCCTTACACACTTTCATCTACCTATTCTCTATGAAATGGGTACTTACCTTTTGACTTCTCTCCTCCAGAACACCTCTACCTACATATTCAATCATATTCATGAGTGGAGGAGGCGATGGATATTAATTAAAGCTCATATTCTAGATCAATTGTTGGCAGATTGGTTCACCAAATAATTGCTATCCCCCATCACTGGAGATGTGGACATGGGATGTGATGTTACCGAGGAGCAGGATATCAGTTGTGCATAATACTTGGACTTGGTTTATTCCCAGTCTAGAACCTCGTATGATTTGATCCCTCATGCTCCTCATCCCAACATTGATCCTTCCAAACCACCTTCCGAGCCTGCTACAGATGGTGTCATAGGTTCAATCTAACCCTAATATGCAGGGAAATCCACCAAGCAATAGAGTTCTTCCTCTCCAAGAAACACTTCAAATCCTAATGTTTATGCCAAGGTGAATGTGGTCCAATCCTCACAATCACCTGGGAACAAAAACAAGAGTAAAGGTAAATTCAAGAAACCTTGAAATCAACAGGAGAATCCAAATACTTTGAATTTAAAGAATGAATCAAAACCCAAACATCAAGCTAAGTATCATTGCCTCTTGTGTGGTTATGATCACTTCTCTAAGGAATTTCCCAGACGTAAAAACTTATTGTTACCTCTTCGGGATTTAGATCAGGACAATTCAAACACTATTTCCTTTAATTTGGAAAAATTTAAACCAAGGTTATCTCACCAGCGTGCTTTTGATATTGCACCCAAAGTAATTGGTAGGAAGGCTCATCATACTGTATTAGACAAAGAATCCTCCATCTTGGTGATATCTATGTCTTGTTGGAGATCCATTGGTTCTCGGTCACCATTCTCCTATCACATTAAAATATTTCAACGAACTAGGTTTTCAACCCTACAGTTTGTTATAGGATTTACCCATTGAGCTAGTGGAAATACCATCTTTATCTAGGTATAGGTGGTCGAGGCACCTTTAGATCACAACTTTTTACTGGGAAGGAATTGGTTTTATGCCATGGCTGCAGTCTCTTCATTGGTATTTCATTTGCTCCAATTTCCCCACTAAGGAAATATTGTAACTATTGACCAAATTTATTTTTGTTCCCTAGATTTTATGTCCACCATTGTAACAACCCCAAAATATATGCCCGAAAATTCTGCATCAATATGAGTAAACAAAAACAAGTATAAGGGAGGCTAGTGTCACTTACTTGAAGACAATGTTGGAAAAATAATTGGAGAATCAGTTCCTCCCAACGATAGGAGAGGAATGAAAAACCACTACGATCCAAACTCCACCCCTGATCTAGATCACCACCATGCACACTAGAACAATAAGAAAATTTCCACGTGGCACTATCTCTCAGATTTCGTAACAAGATACAACAAGTAAGCTTCCATGCAACACTCTCTTTTTTAGTTCGTAACAAGTTACAACAAGTAAGTTTCCATGTGACACTCTCTCTCAGAGTTCGTAACAAGTTACAACAAGTAAGATTCAACGTGAAACCCTCTCTTAGAGTCCATAACAAGCTACAACAAGTAAGCTTCCACGCGACACTCTCTCTCAGAGTCTATAACAAGATCAATGATGGACTTATGAAACGGGAGAAACACTCAACACATGCATTCACAACAATGTTTCTCCATGCACAACATAGAGTCCCGTGCTATCCTAGTGCACCAATATATATATATATATATATATTTTCCCAGATCTTATGCCATCCCAATGAAATCTCCAATCAGTCCATAAATCCCTATGATTTAGGATCTTGTATGGTTGTTGAGTTTTATATTGGATTTGATTGGTAAAGATCTATCTTTCTTTATTACACATGTTCTCTTGTGCCATGGTGGTGTCCCCTCGTGTAACTAGATTCTCCAAGTGTACTTTCCTTTTATTAATAATAAAATAATAGTTTGTTGTGAAAAATTTCAGTCACACCTCTTGTCATGTATTTCGAGTTTTTAATTAACTCTTACAAAAATAATTGTTTTCGAAGTTATTTTGACAAATATTAAATAAAATAATAATGTATTAGGGGTATTACATTCCTCCCCCTTATTCTTAATGTCGTCCTCGATGTTCTTTTATTTTGAGCTCTCTTGCTCATCCTAAAACATGGAGGGATATGCTTCTCGCATTTTATCCTCCATTTCCCAAGTATCCTTTTCAATGATGAAGTGCTTCCATTGCACTTTTATTTGAATGATAGCTTGATTCCGTAGCGTACATTCCTTCATGTCGAGGATGCAAAAAGTTTCAGTTCAGAATTCACTCTCGAGTTCTACCTGAATCACATTCCAGTCAATTATATGAGTACCGTCATGCATATACATTTTTGTAATAATCAAACATGAAATACATTGTGTACTTTTAAATTATGGGGAAGCGCAAGTTGATAGGCTACCGATCATATCTCAACTAACACTTCGAAAGGTCCACAATACCTGGGTGCCAGCTTGGAACATCTTCCCAAACTCAAAGAACTCTTTTTTGACTTTTACCTTTAGGTATACATGATCACCAGTGTTAAACTCTCTTGGAGTTCTTTTTAAGATCTGCCTAACATTTTTGATGATGTTGAGCAACTTTTAAATTTTGTTGCACTTCCTTGACAATTTCTATAGCATAGTGCAATCAAGCATGCTTCAATGCATACATGTTTTCTTGTAACCATACATTTTACAAGAAGATAAACATGTCAATCATTATATGCCAATACGTAAACACAAAAATTTTTCATTCAAAAAGTCAATACTTCACAGAGTATGGAACATACTTGCGCGAATACAAGTCCATTAGGCTGAACTGCTATTAACCTCATAGCTAGTTCATTTATTCAATTCTTTTGAATCGGACTTGTAAACTAAAAATGTGTTGAAGAACTTATGTCACCTAATCTATAATATATTTAATATTCAATAATATAATCCTTTAATTTATAAAATACAGAGATCATCCTCCATTTTAAAATGTCAAGGATATTCTATAAAAAATACAATCATCCTTTGTAACAAAACTGAAATAAGTAATACATAATTACCTTAACCATCATCCTTTCTATCTATCTATCTATCTATCTATCTATCTATACACACACACACACACACACACACACACATTTGTTTAAAAGTTTTTGCATCATATTCCTAATTAAATAAATCACAAAAAGAGTATTCACTAATGAATGCAAAGTCTTCATGTATAAAATCAAATATTTGTAATTTATATAAATGCTAACATGTAAATAGCTCACAACTTTATACATTACATTACATATAAAATTATGTTATTTAAACTTGAAGATAATAGCGCTATAATAATCACAACTCTCTATCTCCATATTAAAATAATAGGTATGCCCTAAACAACATTGCACCAAATAAATCATCAAATACTGCTTTAGTGGAATCATATAAAATGTTTTTTCTATAAATGCAGTCTCTTTTCAATCCTATAAAAAGTGGTCTTTTCTTTTCATCAAATCTAAAGTGGGTAAAGTACATTCCCTTTAAAATTATACTTATTATTATTTCAAAATAACATAAATTTATAACTTGCAATATTCTTTCAATCAAAGAATTATTATCCTTTGTTTCATGAATATAATATACAACTTTTGTAAGTGGTATCCTACTTGCATTTAACTTATTCATGAATAAAGTATGTACAACTTTTATAAGTGATATCCTACTTGCATTTAACTTATTCATGAATAAAGTATGTACAACTTTTATAAGTGGTATCCTACTTGCACTTAACTTATTCATGAATAAAGTATGCCACCTAGCATTCCCTTCAAAGGGATAGTTATAAAATAATAAAAACTAGAAACAAAACTAATTCTTCTCAATATTTAAAACCAATTCTTGTATGTGTCAATTCCCAATGTCCTATGAATTGTAACATACATGCACTTTTACTATTTTGTATAGGTCACTATTCCAAAAGGTGTAATTATGGTACGGTGTAATCCATAACTATATTACAACTTGAATATATCCTAAATTGCATAAAAGCCAAGATATATAAAAAATTTGGAATTTATTTTTAAAACTTGATGCCACATCTATATAAAATTTTAAAGGGAATTATATATATTCTCATGTATGAAAACAACTAGTTAAGTACAAGCTCTATGATACAACCATAATAATAAGAACATGGAACAAGGGTTTACCTGATCTCCATTGGCCTCCACGCGAGTGAAGACCAAAACCTGAGAGATTCAAGACTAGCGGTGGAATGGGCCAATGCACATGCTTGAATCCATAATACTAAATTTTGGATAAAGTAAAAAAAAAAAACCTTTACAATAGTTAGAAATTTTGCAATTTTGTAATAAATTGTATTATGAACTTATATCACTTAACCACATTTTAATCTAATAACATAAAAGAAGTTTCATCCTATACAAGTTTATATCCACTTCATCCATTTTATAAGCCAACCCAATCTTCATCAATGAATAATTTACATCTATTATTAAATTAATTCATAAATCAAGTGTAAGCACTAAGTACCCAAATTATGTCATTCGAAGACTTTACAATCCAACAAAATGTATACTCTGTAAGCATCCAAATCATTTCATGAAAATGAAAACAAATTACATCGTTTAGTAAAGGAATTACATTTATGATTAACTAATAAAAAAAATTATGTACACAAAAAAACAAATCATTTCATAAAATAAAAACAAATTACATCCTTTAGTAAACTAATTACATTTATTATCAACTCATTAAAAAAAAATTATGTACACAAACGAAACATAACACCTCCCTTGTAAATAATATTTATAGGTTTTATAATAAATTTACTTTATTTTACTCTTTCTAATATTGATCACAAATTTCATTCATTAATACAACTTATGTCTACCTTGTTGATTTTCAATTTACAATATATAGATAAATATAAATGAATTAAACAAAGTCATCTTTTTTTTTCATGTCCATTATATCCTCCTTTGCATCCAAAAGATTCCACATCCATTATAAATATAACATTCTACATCCATATATAAATTATAAATCTACTTTTCAATAACAAGGATGATTGAGAGTTTGTTATAAATTTAACATTCTACATCCATATATAAATTACAAATCTACTTTTCCATCACAAGGATAATTGAGTTTTAACATAAACATATGTAAACCAACGCTAATCAGAGAAATATATTTTAAATGATAATTTGAATGGTATAAATACATCGCATAAGTGTGGCCCTATAATACTATACCTCAATTTTATGATTTTGAAAATTCACTTCATAAAGAATATAATTTTAACCTTGACATATTGCAAATGCATGCCAAGCATGCCGAAATGTTATACAATTTTGGATATAAATTTAAACCACAGATCCAATTATATATTTAGTAAATCAGAAAATGTTTAGGACAATCATTTGGTGCATGTTTGGAAATGGATAGAGTATAGATCTAATACAGG
The DNA here is from genome assembly GCA_001517045.1 of Pseudotsuga menziesii. Lineage (NCBI taxonomy): Eukaryota > Viridiplantae > Streptophyta > Pinopsida > Pinales > Pinaceae > Pseudotsuga > Pseudotsuga menziesii. Next base: position 476,723 of record LPNX011149712.1, read on the forward strand.
GTTATAGATGACTGCAGACATTTATAAAATTGTATTCTTGGCAGCACAAATAGACAATAGATACAAAAAATAAATTATTCACAAAACTGCCAGGAAATCGCTTAATCAAATCAAAACAAAAATAGAAGTCCACGCAAATATTTGGGATCCGATCAAGATGATAATTTTTTTACAGATCAAACAAATTGGAAGTCCATGCAGATATTTGGGATTAGATCTAAATTGTTCACACTTAGATATTTGGGATGGAGAGCATATTTCTAAATCAAGCAAAGACATGGTAAATTGTATGCTCTAGATACATATCCGAACGTAGACCTTTGTAAGAAGAATTCTAGATAAAACACACACTTTAAGATTCACATGCAGAGTTTAGATCAGTTCTATGGATCGGATATGGTTACCTAAATATTTGGAGTTATCCAAGCTACAATTAAGATCTAATATGGATCTATATTATGCATAAGTTAAAAAAGCACGCATAACATAGACCAACTCCAGATCTATATTGTACAATGTTAAAACACAGACACATAAGTAAAATCTAATCTAGATCTAATCACAGGAAATCATTAGAAATTGTTTTACAAAATTTAAATCTCTTGTTAGAAAGATAAAAACAAATCCAAACACAGACCACTTGGATGGAAAGGAGGCGTGGTCAGATCTTAGTTTATATTGGCAAAAAAGAAACGTGCATGTAGACAGGGTTGTAGAGATTTGGATCCCTGCAAAAGTAAAAATGCATGCAACAATACTTAATCATCAGAAAATAAACATGAGAATAAGCATATTGCAAAATGTAAACGCCATCACTAGTTTTGGAAAGACAAAGTATAACTCAAGCCCATATTGGATCTAGAACCTTAGATAAAAAATGATACTTAGATACAGATTTCTTTTGATTTGGTTATGACCATCCACGTACTAACATAGGTCGAGTAAGGGAAATGGCGACCCATTCTGTAACTAAACCTTGAACAAACATTGCCTTGATGACTGAGGTTTAAATAATTTGTTATAAAATTACATAGATGCTTACTTCATACACGAATAAACAAAAAAACAAAAAATCCATCCAATAACATAGATGTCAATATTCTGCAGGATCATATACAGCTAGAAACAAATTCGGTATGCCCCCTAACAAGGATCTCATGAATCTCATGAAATCACAGGGCAGAAACGAACACACTATAATTAGACTCTGTCATGTCTGTGACAGTGAACAAGAAGAAAAATATAACCTAGAAATCGTTGGATAACCCAGATCGATGTGGAAATCCTATCAAAGAAAAGAAATAACACTGAATGGAAAATGTATTTTGACATATCGCCCACCTCATAGCGGAGTTAATAGACACTGTGTCTAGGGATTTAAGGAACAAGTTCAATAAAGGCCTGCAAAAATGAAATCTGTGAGCTTCCTCCAAATCCGTAGAAAAATACCCTTCACCATGCCAAGATCTGAAATGAAAGGCCCCATAGAGAGAACCTCGAAAACCCCGAACAACAGGAAGGTAAAAAACCACTTTGTGAGAACACTGTGGACCAGAATGACATCCCCAAAACCTAGATACAGATTGGTATTTTGGTTGTTCACTTGTTGTACAATGAATAAATGGGACATGAATAAACAGATATTGAGGAAATAGATCTATGATTTTCACCAGCAACCACACTAACAATTTTTTCATTATTGCATATGAAGACACTATCTATTTAAAAAATAATAATAATGACCCTTGCCAAAATCTGTATCTATTAAAATTAATTTCGCGAATGATTGAGACATGAGGTAGATGTTGACTTAAGTTTAGGAATAGAAAACTGTTCCACTAAATACTTCCATTATCACTCGATTCTAACAACAGACTAGGTGACCACCGACTCTAGGCTATTATCTATTTGTTAATAACTGATCGGATATGTGCACTTGGACCAATTTAGACTATGTTACTTACATTTACGATCTCGATAAACTCTTTAATAGTAAAAAAAAATATGGTTATTGCTTAGATAACACAGAGATGTCTCCAGTTACTAGTTAGCAAGATATTAACTGGCGAACACATATAGCTCCTCTTTAATTGACAATCACTCCTTAATCTAGAGAAGGTGATCAAAACTAAAAGGATATCATCTAGCATGCACCCTCAAAATATTGAGGATATAAATAAAATCGACTGAATATAATTTGTGCAGATCGTCTTTCTACAGTCAACATCTTTTAAAAAAATGACAATGGGCTCATCGCTATAATGAAAAACTAGGCAAATCGCCTCTTTCCACCCGCTCTCAACAAAAAAAAATGGAAAATCACCTCAGGGGAAATCTCCCCTTCTATTTTATACACCATCAATATATTTTAAAGTTTGAAAGGAATCTATGGACATATCATCCCCATATGAACTGACTTGTCGACTCTATTCACACACATAATAGAAAAGAAAAGGCCATAACCAATAGTTTGATAGTTAAGAAAACAACAACTACAGGTGGACATCAACAGGTTCGAATTCAAATTCAAATATTTAAATGTGATATTACATTTTCAAAAACATATTAGCCAGAAGTTTTTGATAATTACCCAAATAATAAGAGCTTTAAAACTACGTACTTGAAATCTGAAGAAAACATACTTGGCTAACGTTGCTATCATTTAAAGTACAACTCACTTCTAATAAGGGAAAGCAAATCATGAGCCCTCATATTGCAGCTTTGAACCTTATGCTCTGATACCATAATGTAACGACCCCAAAATATACACCCAAAAATTCTGCATCAATATGAGAAAACATAAACAAGGATAAGGGAGGTTAGTGTCACTTACTTGAAGACAATGCTGGAAAAATACTTGGAGAATCATTTCCTCGAAACCATAAGAGAAGAATGCAAAACCACTACGATCGCAACTCCGCCCCCAAGTTGGATCACTGCCATGCACACTAGAACAACAAGTAAACTTCCAAGTGACACTCTCTCTCAGAGTACGTAACAATCTACAACAAGTAAGCGTCCATGCAACACTCTCTTTTTGAGTCCGTAACAAATTACAACAATTAAGCTTCCATGTGACACTCTCTCTCTCAAATTTCATAGCAAGTTACAGCAAGTAAGCTTCCATGTGACACTCTCTCTTAGATTTCGTAACAAGCTACAACAAGTAAGCTTCCACACGACACTTTGTATTAGAGTCCGTAACAACCTCACTGATGGACTTATGAAATAAGAGAAACAATCAACACATGCATTTAGATCAAAGTTTCTCTGTGCACAACACGACGTCCCGTGCTATCTCAATGCACCAATATGTATAGATTTTTTCCTAGGTCTTATGCCATCCCAATCAAATCCCCAATCAATCCATAAGTCCCTATGATTTAGGATCTTGTCTCGTTGTTGAGTTTTAGATTTGATTTGATTGGTAAAGATCTCTCTTTCCTACTTACATGTATTCTCTTGTGCCATGGTGGTGTCCCCTCATGTAACTAGATTCTCCAAGTGTGTTTTCCTTTTATTAATAATAACTCTTGTGAGTATTTCTAGTTTTTAATTTACTCTTACAAAAATAACTATTTTTGAAGTTATTTTGACAAATATTAAATAAAATAATAATGTATTGGGGGTATTACAACCATGGAAAACAATGTTCCTTTGTTGGGGTAGTCACCCTCTCAATATCAAAATGCATGGATCAGGATTCTCAAAGACACTTCCCTTATGGGATTCTTTCGATATAATCCCCCCCCCCCCCCCCCTACATATCGAGTTTCCTTGGTGAATATGACATCCTCCACCATTGATGGCATTTCTATAGGTAAAAAAATTATTGATGTACCTTCTTTGAGTCCTCCTAGAAAACTATATGATGTAATCCAATCCACTTCTGATGCCCATATTGATGACCCTCATTTAGTATTATCATACCCATATTGTCTTCCTTATTGGTCAAGATCTCCTACCCCTAATCTCAATTATCTCTTGCAGAATTTTCCTTTGGATGAGTCTATCATGTAAATTATGAGTTGGGATGAATCTCCATGGGAATATCATCACCATAGATCCTCTTTCCTTCCTAATTCCAAATTGGTAGAGCCTGATTTTGTATCATTCATTACTTCCGATATCGTCGAAAATCCTCAGTCACCTGTGTTCATGCAAGGTACTGTTTCGGAAGGGCACTTGTGTAATGTTACTCATACTATCCCCATAGACATATAAGTGAAGCCTAGAATTGTTAAACATGTTCACATAGAACAGAACTATTCAACAACTGAAATCAAAATTTATATGGCCCTTTTTAAAGAGTTTCGAGATGTTTTTTCCTAGAGCTATGAGGAAATTCCTAGTATTGATCCATTGATTGTTGTCCATGAGATCAATACTTACTTAGATTTGAAACCTGTTAGGAAAAAACTTTGTCAGGTCCACCCTCAAAAAATTGCAGCGATAAAAGATGAAGTTGAAAAACTTTTGAAGGATGGTTTTATCTACCTCATGTCGTTGACTAAATGGGTGTCTAATATTATTCTTGTTGCGAAGAAACAACGCACTATTAAAGTTTGCATTGATTTTAGGGATCTGAATAAGTCTTGTCCCAAAGGCAATTATCCTACCCCTTACATCGATTATATTATCGACCATTGTGTTGTAATCGTTGTTTTTTCCTTCATGGATGGATTTTTCAACTATAATCAGATTGATATCTTTCTCATCAATCAACATAAGATGATGTTTATTTTCCTATGGGGGAATTTTGAGTATCAAAAAATGCCTTTCAACTTAAAGAATGTTGGAGCCACATTTCAATGAGCCATGTCCTATGATTTTCATGATTTTAAGCATATAGTGAAACCTTATTTGGATGACTTAATTGCTCAGTCATAATAACGAGAAGATCATTCCAGACATCTTAGAGTCATTTTTCTTTGATGCCACAACTACAACATTCACCTTAATCCACATAAATGCAACTTTTTGTGTGGAGATTAGATGTTTGATTGGATGTTTTGTTTCCAAGGGTGGTATTTGTATCAACCATTTGAAAATTGTGTCCATTGTGGCTTTACCCACACCCACCAATATCACTAAACATTAAAGTTTGCAAGGGAAGGAAAAATTTATGCACCATTTTGCATGTAATTTTGCAGAGAAAACACATGGATATATGCGACTGTTGAAAAAGAACAATCTGTTCACGTGGGATTCTCTAGCTCAACAAGATTTTGACAACATGAAACATGCAATTACACATTCACCTATATTTCATCCTCCTAACTATTCGAAAGACTACCTTCTATATCTTGCAGCTTCCACTACTACCATTAATATGTTCTTAATGTAAGAAGACCAAAACAACCAAGAACATGTGATCTATTATCTGATTAAGAGTCTACTAGATTCAGAAACACGGTATTCACATGTTGAGAAGTTGGATTTGACCATGGTCATATTTGTTTAGTATTGTCATTACATTTTGCTTCACATGACTAATGTTCTTATGGACTTAAATCCCATGTACTATATTTTGACTCGTCAGGTACCTTGGGGAAAATAATCTCATTAGATACTTATCCTATAAGAATTTGACCTTGAGTTCGCAAAATCAACTTCCAAAAAATCCTTGGTCTTTTCGAACTAATGTGTGGCATTCCCGATGCTACTATGGAAAATGAGCCCATTCACTCACTTCCATATGATTTTTTGTTCCTTATTAGCATGACTGATCCTTGGTATGGATATCTCATTGTGTATCTCCAAACTCAATGCTTTCAACCCAATTTGTCTCAAGACGATTATCGATGTACTTGACATCACACGAATTATTATCTCATTATCAATAATAGTCTCTATTGACATGGTATCGACTCTATCTTATGATGATTCTTGACCCACAAAGAGACTGAACAAGTTTTGAATGATTACAACTTCAAAGAATGTGGCGATTATATTTTTGGGATGGATACAACCCATAAAATCCTTCGCGCTGACTATTTCTGACCTTCGATATTCAAATATTATCATTAGTCTATTAATAAATGCCCACCCTATCAGCTATTTTATCCTAAAAAGTGTGCCCACCTTACTCCTTTACACATCATCATTGTCGTTATCCCTTTCGCCAAATGTGGGATTGATTTCATGCATTGTAATCCTACCTCATCTGGGGGAATGTTTACATCATTGTAGCCATTGATTACTTCATGAAATGGGCTGAGGAAATTTCTACATATTTTGAGGATGGTAAGATTGATTCCCTCTTCTTGTTTAATCACATTAAAGTGAGGTTTGGGGTTCCTTAGGGCATAGTCACTGATCACGGATCTCATTTTCGTAATCAAATTATGACAGAGATAAGTTCCAAGTTGGGGTTTCTCCATGAAAATTCAACTCCCTACTATCTGCAAGCTAATCACTAGGTTGAATCCGTTAAAAAGGTTTTGAAAACTATGCTTTCAACACTATGGGAATATAGGACCACCATAAAAATAGTGAGAGATCATAAGTGAAACTGGAATTTGACTTTGTTTTCAACACTATGGTAATATAGGACCACCATAAAAATAGTGAGTGGATTCACACCTTTCCAATTATTTTATGGACTGGAATATGTTTTGACTATCGAATGTGAGATCCCATATTTGAAACTAGCTGTCAAAATTTTTCTGAACACCTCAGTTGAGGAAGAACATTTTATTTAGATAGAAAACCTTGATGAAATGGGACGAGATGCTACTCTTTCTAATGAGCCACATAAGAAGCGTATCAAGTCCCAATACGATAAGTTAGTTCAACCTTGTGTGTTTAATGAATGTGATCTTGTTCTGACCTATGATCAGAAACATGACAAATTTGGCATAGTTAAATTCAAACCAATGTGGTATGGTCCCTATGTCATAATTCGAGTCTTAGAGAAAGGGGCATATGGTGTAGTGGATTATGATGGTATACCTTTTGGGAATCCTTGCAATGGGATTTACCTGAAGAGGTACTATGCTTAAGAAATTTCACATGGGTAGCTTGTGCATTTATGTATAGTTAATGTTTGGTGTGGTGTGATTTTTTTGGTGTGGTTTGAGTCTTGTCCTATCTATAACTGCTTATCCCATCTTATGTTTTGACTCTATAGATAGCTTATTTCTAAGGCTACGTGGATGGTGTTAGCTGCCATACCCTAAATATTTTTTCAATAGTTTGGGTACTTTATTACCAATCCCATCACCTAGTTAGTTCAGGTGGATTTTTCCTAGGTCTAGCTACTAATAATATTGTTCAATATCACGTAGTGATAGGATTGTTGACTCAAGCTTCCTCCCATGGTGTCAATCATATGATTGTCTACCTAGAATCTCAGTTATTGGTTTCTCAGTTAAATCACATTTATGCCATCTCTGACCGCATACTCCTTCATCTCTTCCAAAGAGTATGTCTCGTTGAATGGTCATTTGACTCTATATCCTATCAACATGTCCCAAGATGTTTTAATTATATTGTTTATTCGCTTGCAAATTACATTCTGTATTGGCACATTGCACATTGTTAACATTTTGAGAGCTAGAATAACATGTAAATTTGTAAGTTAAATAGTATAAAAGATGATATTCATGTAAATACATTCCTTCTTTGTAAGCCTCAAAATGAAGTTTATATATATATATATATATATATATATATATATATATATATATATA